>JZKD02S1366706.1:117244-143135 GCA_000966675.3 Picea glauca | reverse complement strand
AAAGCTAATATTTAGATGAAGGTTGATGGTCATGTAGATGTAAGCTAGATTGGTTGCAAGGTTTTTCTTGCATAAATAAAGAGGGTATGATGGTGATTGTATATTATGTGTATACCAAAGTTAGTCATGTAACATTTTACTCATTGAATGAATCATAAAACAGGATATAAATATGTTGAAGGAATGTTGGTTTTCCCATTTGGGTTTCCAGGGTAAAATCTCTATGTATTGTGTGATTTCCATTTTTCTTGTTTAAATCTATCTTATTTGTCCTAGTGGTTTAGTGTGGATGCTTATTTCCTAAAAGTATAGGTATTAACATGCCCCTCCCATTAAAATAAGTTTTTTCATCAACACTTGACTAATTTCAATTGTTTCTACATGAATAACACATCTTCCCATGTTCCCTTTTCCACTAGTAGGTTCTTTAATTTGATGAGGTACTCAATAATTACTCAATTTTGTAGTTTCTTAATCTGATCTAGATTTTATGAGTACAACTAAATGAATAAATATTATTACCATATTCTTAACACATAATAACAGAGATATAGTAAAGCTGGTTTTCTATTGAATAAGGAAATAAGTTGAAACTCTAAAATGCAGCGGAAAACAAGCTTGCTGGAATGGTAGTGGCTTATCTCTGAGAAGAGATGTGAAGGATACACTAATTCACCATAATATCATTACAATGAGGCTGTCAAGGCATTTTTACAATAAACAGGAGCTTCAAAAACCCTAAACATCCAAAAACCTAACCCTAGGAGATGAAGCACCAAAAGTCACGTGGGCCCTGTTTGGGTAAGTCAGTACATCAACTTTCCGGGTTTATAAATTTTGCATACGCCCTCCATTTTAGGTGTATGATAGCCCATTGGAAAGATATATCCAAGAACTACAACAGTTGCACAAAATACATACCCCAAAAAACATCATTTAGGGCCCCAAAACGGCTCTAGAAGTTCAGGACCCAAAAAACTGCTAAAAATAGTAAACTATCAAAATTACTAGAAAGTGATTTTGAGCCAGCTGGAAAAGGTGGATGACCATTGATATCCACCTAGATCAATATTCCATCCTTATGAAGAAATGGTCTCCATTGTGTTGAGTTCCCCCATCAGATGAGAAAATTTCTGCTGAATTTGGCCCCGGGTGAACCACTTGCCTTGGTGCAGGAGTTGCCCTGCTTTGATGACTCGATAAAGCTGGAGCCTTTGTTGTCAAGTTCCCTTGATTTATGTGTACACAATATGATCATTGGATGCCTATTTTATGTAGTCGGGGTTGATTTCTGTTGGTGTAAGTTCTTCTTCTACATTTGAGGTGTCCAATAATGGTGGGAAATAAGGCTGAAGGAGGTCCACGTTGAATACTGGGTGCAGGCCAAGGAAAGGAGGAATGTTGAGCACAAAAGAATTATCTCCCACAACCTTGGTGATGGTTTATGGCCCATAATGGATTGGGTGAATATTTTGATGGGGTCCTGTAAGGTGTTCTTTTTTCAAGTGCAACCAAACTTTGTCACCCACCTGAAACTTATGTGGAACCCGATGTTGATCATGGTACTACTTGTACTTGTCATTGGACTTCTATAAGATATCCTGAACCTATTGGTGGATGTGTTGGATCCTCTAAATGAACCAAGTGGCTTTTTCATCCTTAGTTGGAGCAGGAGAGGAGTCGGTTGAGGTGATTGCAAGGGGAAGTGCAACATTTATGGGATCCAATGGTTGGAATGCCAACCCCACCTGAAAGGTATTGTGGTTGGTTGAGCTATGCAGGGCTTGGTTGTAGCTATGTTGGACATAGGGAAGACTCTCATCCCATGTATGAGGGTGCTTGGAATTATACATGCACAGGATATGCACGATCATTTGATTTATGACCTCGGTTTGGCCATCTATCTGGGGGTGGAAGGCCATGGATTTGGTGAGCTTGGTGTCCAAGAATGACCTGAGGCTCGACTAGAATGTGATGAGAAATCGACTGTCCCAATCTAGGACAATGGTTTGTGGGATTCTAAAATGTACCCAGACTCGTTCAAAGAAGATCTTGGCACTGACTTATGTTATGATTCTCTTCTTGCAAGCAAACAAAATCGCCATCTTAGAAAAGCAATCAACAACCACAAAAACATAGTCATTTCCCCGCTTTTGTGGATGGGAGGCCCAACATGTAGTCCATTGAGATGGATTCCCATGGTCTGTCAGGAGTAGGAAGAGGGGTGTAGATGACCTGTTTCTTAGTGGTTGGTTTGGCAATAGCGCAGGCAATGCAAGACCTGATATACTTGCCGACCTCTTGTTGAAGTTTCGGCCAGTAGAAATGTTTTTGTAGCATTGCCACTGTCTTTTTGATGCCGAAGTGTTCTTCCACCTGACTGTAGTGGACTTCCTATATCAACTTCACTCACTCACTTGATGGAACACATATATGGCCCAGACAACACAACAACCCATCCTGAAGATGGAAATTATCGACAATTTCCTTTGCACCGAACATTTGGTGGGTGGTGGCAAAGTCTAGGTCTATCTCATAGAGTTGGGGCCATCCAGAGGTCTCATGGCCATAAGAGTCTAGCACTGTGGTGAGTGTCGTGCCTGGTGGTTTGCTGAGGAAATCAACGATGTGGTTGGTGCTTCCTATTTTATACTTGATGTTGAGGTGGAATTGCTACAAGTATGTGAACCACTTTTGGTGGTAGTCATTCTGCAATTTGCCTTGTGTCTACATGAACTGCAGTGGCTTATGATAAGTGTGGATGATTGTCTCCCTCCCAAGAATGTAATGTCTCCACTAGCAGTAGGATTTCACAATGGAGTACATTTCTTTCTCATAAGTAGGGTACTTACAGACAACATCTGATAATGTCACACTATTATAGGCCACGGGGTAGCCCTGCTACATGAGAAAAACACCCAAAACATATTTTGAAGCATCAATCTCAAAGGGTTGTTGTAGATCTGGTAGTGAAAGTATTGGAGCTGAGCACAAGCATTGCTTCAAATAATTGAATGCTTGTTGTTGGGGCCGACCCCACACAAATTTCATCTTACCACCACCCGTGGTTATTTGGCTAAGGGCCCATGCAATATGGGAGAATCCCAACATAAATTTGCGGTAGAAATTGGCAAGGCCCAAGAAGCTCCAAAGCTTAGTGAGTGTGGTTTGGGTTGTCTAGTCATGACTGAATTGGATATTGGCCGGATCCACATGTATGTCATGTTGATCAATGATGTAGCCTAGGAAATGGACCTTTTCCATGCCGAAGGAGCATTTTTCTAAGTTGGTGTATAGCTTGTGTTGCCGCAAGGTGTGCAGAACCTACTGAATATGTTGCAAGTGTTTGGCCCAAGTCTTTCCTTAAATGAGAATGTCATCCAGATAAACCACTAGAAAAGCATTTGTGAATGGTCGCAGGATATTGTCCATCATCCTCATGAAAGTGGCTGGAGAATTTGTCAAACTAAAGGGCATGACCAACCATTAGAAAAGGCCTTCCTTTGATTTGAAGGCAGTCTTCCATACATCTATCTATTCTATCGGGACTTGGTGGTAGCCAGGCTTCAGATCAATCTTACTGAAGTATTTTCCCCCCATAAGTTGATCAAGGAGGTCATCAATTTGGGGAATCAGGTACTCGTTTCTGACGGTGATTTTATTCAGAGCCTGATAATCAATGCAAAGTCGCTAGGTTCCATATTTCTTTTGTACCAGCATGATTGGGCTCCCACAAGATGATGAGCTGGGATGGATGTGCCCCTTGTGGAGCAATTATTAAATCTGTCACTTGATCTCCTCATTCTCTAATAGAGAGAGACAATAGAATGGCTCATTGGGAAGTTGTACATCGGGGTTCAAATCGATGGGGTGCTTGACCTGGTAATGTAGAGGTACGTCGGTAGGTGAGGAGAATATATTTGAGTATTCTTCCATGACCTTATCTACTTGCTTCTGCTGTGAGGAGAGGTCGTTCGTAGAGACCCTGGATGTGGCTGTGATTTTTGCCTCATTCTGAGAGCAAATCACAATGATGACAAACTTCCCCGTCTGAGAGATGAGCTTCCTTATTTTCTTAGAAGAGATCAAGGAAATAGAACTAGGTGAGACAGCCTCGGGTATCCTGTACAATTTCCTGCTCAAAGTAATAATAACACTATGAGGCCTAGACTCATACACATCATGATGTTTCCATTAATAAGGTTGGCCCAAAAGAACATCACAAACTTTGAGAGGAGAAACATCACACACTACCTCATCTTTGAAGGGCTTGATGTTGTATGACAGTCAACATTGTTGGCTGATGCAGAGATTTCTTCCTTGGTGGAGCCATCCAATGGTGTAGGGTTCTAGGTGCAATGTTGTCGGTAGGGCCGGTCACTTGAGGATGGCGTCACCCCAGGCACCTACCTCAGTAGGTCCCGTGCCTGACCTCCCAGTCTTAAGGATCATTCTAAATTACCCTCGAGACAGAGTGGCTCCTTTGATTCTCCTCTAGAATCCTTATAAATATTTGACTCATAGGTATGTCCTACTCGTTACAACCCTTAGGCCTGAGCGCTTCTCCATTCTCACCAGAAAATAACAATCGGGTTTCGGGGTTTTCCAATCCCCAATGTCACCAACACTTTCTTCCTCGAATCCCTGATCTCCAATATCCCGATGCACTTCCTTTTTCTTTAGCCCCTCCTGGCTATGCTCCCAGTCCACACGACCCTAACTTATATGACCACAATCCTATCTCTTATTGGGATTCAGGGTTTCGAGTGTCAACATGTATTGGGCCTCTTGTCCATGGGATCCCTGATTTCCCAACTCTCAATTTCCCGATAATTAACTTTTCCTTTCGGGGAATTTCTCGAAGGCTTCGATAATGGCCACATGTCCTCAAGGATGGAAGGTCCTCACTGCTCCTCGCTACTTCATGATTCATGAATTCAAATTCTCTGGTTTCCTTGTCTTCAAGATTCACAAATTGTCGATTTGGCTTCCCTGTTAGGATTTCCCCCGATAGCCTCGATTGTCGCCACACATCCTCTAGAGATGAATGGCTTTGATTTTCTCTTGGGGTCTCTGCGACTTCAAATTCCCGATGCCTCGTTCTGACGAGATGACGTCAGTTGGGTCCCACACAGAGCTCTCCTTTTTTCGATAAATTGGACTTCACGATTCTGAAATGCAAGTTTTCCTCGTCTCCAGAACTCATGAAATGTCTATCCCTGACTCTCTTCTAATTTCTGACACATGTCCCAAGTGATGGACGACCTCGATTGATTCTGGGATTTTCACTATGAAAATTCCCGATCACTCATCCTCGTGATTCCTAATTTCACAAATGCCGAAATCCATATGACCACACCTCTCATTGGAACTTTCCTCCTCCCGTCCATGAAGCTTAACCTTCGTGCAACTCCTGATCAATCCAACGGCTGACGGGTATCTATGTGCAGATTTGGCGGTCCACAATCTCTTGAGCTTGAACTTCGGATGCAACTATAACCTCCTCGCTTCTTTGGTAGATCTGGCCACTGGCGAGGTTTCGCTAATCCTCCCCACAGATTCCTGACCGTCGATTTCTTCCCTTTGATGATTTCTACGAAGGAAAACCAAGAACTCCTCCCTGGAATTATCTGCTTGCACTACAAACTTCTAATGTCCCTCAATGTTTTCAAAGGCCTTACTCCTCTAGAGCTTTCACAACTTCGAGCCTCAAAGAGGGTCCTTGCACGCACTCCTTGCAGAAACCTTCAGATACTTTCAAATATCTGAGAACCCTTCGACTTTGTGCACACCTGCAGCAACAGTCTTTCGATATTTTGCTCAGGCTCGCAACCCTGAGACCTCACTCGGCCTGCACACTCCTTGCATGGCTCCTATGCCCAAATGCACTCTAGGTGAATGAGAACAAGATTTAAACTACATGAGCCCTTTGTCAATGCACTCCTTGCAGACAAATTCAACTGCACTCCTTGCAAGAATCTCTTGCTCAAATAGAGAAACAACTGAAACTCATTCCTCTTACTCTTCCTCTCTCAGATTTCAAACACTCAACAAGAGATCATTCATACATAGCATAAAATCAATTGCATGATAAAAAGAATAAACCATTCATGAACGTAACATTCAAAGATGCATACATAGAGAATAAGTAAACACCATGAGTCTGAATCACAACTTTCTTTATATAAATTTAGAACTTTTGTACATCGAGTCTTCTACACAACTCTCGGCTTCTCTTCTTCCTCTGCAGTCATGCTAATGTTACAATACACAATGAGGGTGTCTATATCTCATTTCCCTCTTTCTTTCTAAAACTGTCTAATCTAATATTCAATTCTACCTACCTATTTCATCTTAACATAAATGGCTCTATCTACTTCAGATGAGAGCGAGATGCTCAAGGTCTGATTACAATATAAAAGTACACCTCTCTTTACTATCACATTTAAGGTTGGTGCATTGTCTTCAAGACAGTTTCAAAATTTGTGTTGGGCTTGTCCAGTTTTCCTTCACTTCTGCGTTGGCTCGTCTGATGTGGGCGATGCTCCTGCATCATACTCCCTCGCTTGAAAATATTCATGGGATCCTGTCCATGAGCTCACGCACGGTTCATCCATGCCTCTGTATCTCTACTTCATTCTCCCAGTTGGCATCTTCAACTGGATGGTCCTTCTACTTGACCAAATATTCAAAGTACTACTTTCTTCTGGTCTTCTTACCCACTCGTTTATCCAGTATCCGCTCCATCTGTGGCTTATCTGCAACTGGCATCTGCTTTCTCCATTGAACCTCTGATTGTTCATCATTTGTTCCTGCTTCCTCAACTTTGTATGTGTATAAATCTGAGACATTGGATATCGGAGAAATTCTGATCCCATCGGGTAATTCAATCTCATAAGCATTTTCTCCAATTTTCTTCAAGACCCTACATGGTCTGATCTTCTTCATCTTCAATTTATTATACGTTCCTCTTGGGAACCATTCCTTTCTCAGATGTTCCAAAATCAATTCACCAACTTCGAATTGAAGTTGTCTTCTATGTTGATCTGCTCTTCTCTTATACTCCTAACTTGAATTCTGCAACTGTTTCTTCACTCGGCTGTGAAGTTCCTTCATCGCTTCTATGAAATCTTCTGCACTAGCGCTCCTAGTTGCATTCTTTTCTGAATCCCTCAATTCAAAAACTCCCCTCAGTTGTATGCCATAAACAATCTGAAATGGACTATGTCCTGTACTTCTATTCACTGAGTTATTATATGCAAACTCTACCTACGGAAATATATTGTCCCAACTGTTGTGGTGCTCAGTCACCAAGTTTCTCAGCAAATCTCCCAGACTTTTGTTTACTACTTCTGTCTGTCCATCTTTCTGAGGATGATAAGCCGAACTAAATAACAAGTTAGTTCCCAGCTTCTTCCATAAGGTTCTCCAGAAATTCCCTATGAACTTCGTATCTCTGTTCGAAACTATGCTCCTTGGCAAGCCGTGAAGTCGAATGACTTCTTTGAAAAATAGGTTCGCGATGTGAGTCGCGTCACTAGTTTTCAGACATGGGATAAAGTGTTCCATCTTGGAAAATCTATCCACCACCACAAAGATCGAATCAAATCCTCTTTGCATCCTTGGCAACCCCAATATGAAATCCATGCTAATTTCATCCCACGGCTTCTCAAGTATGTGTAATAGTTAATAAAAACATGCATTCTACTTCCTTCCCTTCGAACGCTGGAAAATTCTGCATCTGTCTACAAATTTCTTGACCTCTGATCACATCCCTGGCCAAAATTATGATTCTCTCAGCTTTGCGAATGCTTTTTCATGACCGAAGTGTCCGTCCAATCCTTCACTATGTTTCTCCTTCAACAGATTCTCCCTCATGGAGCAATTCGGAATACATAGTTGATTGCCCTTAAACAACAATCCTTCCTGGATCATGTATTCTATCCATTGTCTTCTGTCTCTGAGAAATGGATTCTCAGTTGCTTCATACGCCTCCTAAAAATTTGGATCATCTGTGTTCATATCCTTGAGATCATCAAAACCCAACGTTTTGACTTTGAACTCCTGCAACAGTAAACACTTCCTACTCAAAGCATCAACAACCTTGTTAGCAGTACCAGAAATGTGTTTAATCACAAAAGTGAAAATTTTCATATATTCAACCCATTTAACATGTCTCTGGTTCAACTTTTCTTGTTGAGTCACAAACTGCAGTGCATGATTGTCACTGTATAAAACAAACTCCTTGGGAATCCAGTAATGCCTCCATTTCTTCAATGCATGTATGATGGCATAAAACTCCTTATCATATGTGGAATAGTTCACCTTTGCTTCATTCATCTTCTTGCTGAAGTACACTATCGAACTGTCTTCCTGACTCAATACCACCCCGATTGCAAACCCTCTTGCATCGCATTTCACTTGAAATGTTTTTCGGAAATTCAGCAACACCAGAACAGGTTGTTCCGTGATCTTCCTCTTCAACAAATTGAAACTCTTTTCGGCTTCTTCTGTCCAGTGAAAAGATTTATGTATTTTCTTCATTGTATCCATCATTTCTGTGCTGATTCCATTGAAATTCCTAATGAAATTCCAGTAGAAACTAGCCAACGCGTGAAAACTTCTCACCTCAAATATGTTCCTCGGTGATGGCCAATTTTTTATTACCTCCACCTTATTTGGATCCATCCTCAACTCATCTGCAGAAATAAAAAATCCCAAGTAAATGATCTCTGTCTTCATGAATGAGGACTTCTTCATGTTTATCAACAACTTCTCTTGCTTTAATCTCTTCATCACAATGGCCAAATGCTTCAGATGTTCATCCTCCATTTTACTGAAAATCATTATATCATCAAGATATACGATAACAAATTTTTTAATGAAATCCTTCAAGACTTCATTCATCAACCTCATAAATGTACTTGGCACATTTGTTAAGACAAACGGCATAACAAGCCATTCATACAACCCTTCATTTGTCTTGAATGATGTTTTCCATTCATCGCCTTCCCTCATACGAATCTGATGATATCCACTCTTCAGGTCAATCTTCGAAAAAAAAATTGCTCCACTTAAACAATCCATCAAATCATCCATCCTCAGCAATGGAAATCTATACCTGATGGTTATCTTATTAATATCCCGTGAATCTGTACACATCCTCCAGCCTCCATCTTTCTTCAGACTAAGTACTATCGGAACAGCACATGGGCTCAAGCTTTCCCTGACCAAACTCTTGTCCAACAAATCCTAGACTTGTCTTTTGACCTCTTCATTCTCTTGCGGCATCAATATGTACATGGATTTGTTTGGCAGACTGGCTCTTGGTATGAGATCAATATGGTGACTCACACTTCTGATAGGTGGCAACGAACGAGGTAGTTTGTCCACTACTATATCAACGAACTCTCCCAGCAGTTCCTATACCTCTTCTGGTAAATCATCCACTCTTGTGCTGGTCAAAACAATCTTCGGTTTTCTGACCACAATGAATTGCGGTTCCCCTTTCTTCTTAACCTTGGTAAGAATTTCCTTCCCACTCATGAGAAGTACAATGTTTCTTACCTCCGGCTTTACTTCTTTATCCTTGATTGGAAGCAACATGTGTGTCCTCCCATTCTTCTCTAGGGTGTATCTGTTCATTCTCCCATCATGAATCACATTTCTATCATATTGCCATGGTCTACCCAGCAATAGATGACAAACTTCCATGAGAATAACATCACACAAGATCTTATCATTATATCCTCCTATCTTAAATTCAACTAAAAATTGTTTAGTGACATTTACCTGATGTCCTTTTTGTAGCCATGAAACATTGTATGGGATCGGATGTTCAATCATCTCCAACTCCAGCTTTTCTACCATATCGGTTGAAATGACATTATCTGTGCTACCACTGTCCACAATGACCTTGCACACTCTGTCCTTGGTTTTGCAAGTAGTCCAAAAAAGTCTAGTCCTTTGGACTGAACTCTCCACCTCCTTTTTGGGTGTCAAAAGAAATTTTCACATCATTAGCGATCTTCCACCTTCAACGTATTCTACCTCAACATCTCGCCTCTGTGCTTCGGCGATGTGAGTCTCTCCTCCTTCTTTCTTTTTATCAAGACACTCATAAGACTTGTGCCCATTATTTCCACATGTGAAGCATGTTATTACTCCACCTTTTCCTCTTCCCCTACCTCTGGTATGAGGAAACATATTATTATCAGCATACCCCCCTCTCTGCTCAGTATGTTGCCCTCACTGTGATCTTCCACCTCTCTCAGTTTGAGTTTGAGGTTTCTTCTAGTCTTCCTTGGGCTTTTGATTCTTATCTTGGACAACAGATTTTCCTCTGGGATGACTTCTGCCTTGGCCTCTTTGACTTTTCTTTCGGCTCAGCTTCTCTTCTGCTTTTAGAGCCATCTGATAATCATCTTCCACTGTTCGGATGGTTACCATGCTCATTTCATCCTGAATGTCATACCTCAGGCCATTCATGTACCTAGCAACCTTTTCATCATCGCTCTCCCGATGACCTACCCTAATGTTCAGCTTGTAAAATTCCTTAGTGTATTCTTTCACCATCATCAACTTTTATCTCAGGTTCTGCATTCTCTTGAACAAAGTAATTTGGTAATCTCTCGGGATGAATTTTTCTTTCAACTTTGCGATCATTCTGTCCCAGCTCTTGATCTTTTGCTTGCCTTTGCAGCGTCTGTCAGCTTGTAGTTCATCCCACCACAATGCTGCGTGTCCCTTCAATCTTGTGACAGCATGCTTGATCTTCTTGTCTTCTTTGACATCTTCATAGTCAAAGTATGTGTCCAGAGCTCTAATCTAGTCTAGAAGCTCCTCTGCATCCAAGTTTCCTTCATAAACTGGAATGTCCATCTTTGCCTTTGCACCCATTCTAGAAATAGATTTTATCAAATGTTCGTTTGTGGCATCTTCAGCTGCAACTTCTTCTTATTCATACCCAGTATCATCTTCATTTTCGGACTCACTGATATCTCCTACATCATTTGTGTGCCTCTGTTTTGTCTCCACGCCCACAAGTCTAGCACGTATGTTATGCAAATCTCTTTCTACTTTTGAATTCTGCACTTTCCTAACCCTTCCTCTAGACATCTCCCTTTCCTCTTCTAGATTGGGTGATTGTCTATCTCTTCTCCTCGGCGGCATGGTGAATTCTCCTTTTCCCTGCTATGGAAAGCAAAGAAACTTTTATGTGCTCTGATACCACTTGATGGCGTCACCCCAGGCAACTACCTCAACAGGTCCTGCAACTTACCTCATGGTATTAAGGATCATTCTAAATTACCCTCGAGCCAGAGTGGCTCCTTTGATTCTCCCCTGGAATCCTTATTAATATTTGACCCATAGGTCTGTCCTGCTCGTTACAACCCTTAGGCCTGAGCACTTCTCCGTTATCAACAGAAAATAACAATCGAGTTTTGGGGTTTTCCAATCCCCGATGTCACCAACACTTGCTTCCTTGAATCCATGATCTCCGATATCCCGATGCACTTCCTTTTTTCTTCAGCCCCTCCTGGCTATGCTCCTAGTCCACACGACCCTACCTTATATGACCAAAATACGATATCTTATCGGGATTCAGGGTTTCGAGTGTCAATATGTATTGGGCCTCTTGTCCAAGAGATCCCCGATTTCTCGACTCTCGATTTCCCCAGAATTGAATTTTCCTTTCGGGGAATTTCCTGAAGGCTTTGATCTCGGCCACGCGTCCTCAAGGATGGACAATCCTCGCTGCTCCTCGATATTTCACGATTCGCAATTTCAAATTTTCCGGTTTCCTTATCTTCAAGATTCGCAAAACGACGAATCTGGATATGTCGATTTGTCTTCCCTGTCAGGATTTCCCCCGATAGCCTCGATTGTCGCCATGCGTCCTCTAGAGATGAACGACCCTGATTTTTTCTCAGGGTCTCTGTGACTTCAAATTCTCGATGCCTCGTTCTGACGAGATGACGTCAGCTGGGTCCCACACAAAGCTCTCCTTTTTTTGGTAAATCATACTTCACGATTCTAAAATGCAAGTTTTCCTCATCTCCAGAACTCACGAAATGTCGATCTCCAACTCTCTTCTGATTTCTGACATGCGTCCCAAGTGATGGACGACCTCGATTGATTTCGGGATTTTCTCTATGAAAATTCCCGATCACTCATCCTCGTGATTCCCGATTTTGCGAATGCCGAAATATCGATGACCACACCTCTCGTCGGAACTTTCCTCCTCACGTCCACGAAGCTTAACCTTTGTGCAACTCCCAGTCAATCCAACGGTTGACAGGTATCTATGTGCAGATCCGGTGGTCCACAATCTCCTGATCTTGAAATCTGGATGCAATTGTAACCTCCTCTCTTCTCTGGCAGATCTGATGGCTGGAGGGGTTTCGCTAATCCTCCCCACAGATTCCTGACCATCGATTTCTTCCCTTTGATGATTTCTACAAAGGAAAAATAATAACTCCTCCCTGGACTTATCCGCTTGCACTACAAACTTCTAATGTCCCTGAATGTTTTCAAAGGCCTTACTCCTCCAGAGCTTCTCACAACTTCGAGCCTCAAAGAGGGTCCTTGCACGCACTCCTTGCGGCAACCTTCAGATACTTTCAAATATCTGAGAACCCTTCGACTCTGCGCACACCTATAGCAGCAATATTTCAATATTTTGCTCAGATTTGCAACCCTAAGACCTCACTTGGCTTGTGCACTCCTTGCATGGCTCCTGTGCCCAAATTCACTCTGAGTGAATGAGAACAAGAGTGAAACTACCTGAGCCCTTCGTCAACTCACTCCTTGCGGACGACTTCAACTGCACTCCTTGCAGGAATATCTTTCTCAGATAGAGAAACAATTGAAACTCATTCCTCTTACTCTTCCTCTCTCAGATATCAAACACTCAACAAGAAATCATTCATACATAGCATAAAAGAAATTGCATGACAAAAAGAATAAATCATTCATGAACGTAACATTCAGAGATGCATACACAGAGAATAAGTAAACACCATGAGTCTGAATCACAACTTTCTTTATATAAATTCAGAACTTTTGTACATGGAGTCTTCTACACAGCTCTCGTCTTCTCTTCTTCCTCTGCAGTCATGCTAATGTTACAATACACAATGAGGGTGTCTATATCTCGTTTCCCTCTTTCTTTCTAAAACTGTCTAATTTAATATTCAATTCTACCTACCTATTTCATCTTAACATAAATGCCTCTATCTACTTCAGACGAGAGCGAGACACTCAAGGTCTAATTACAATATAAAAGTACACCTCTCTTTACTATCACATTTAAGGTTGGGGCATTATCTTCGAGACAATTTCAAAATTTGTGCTGGGCTTGTCCAGCTGCCCTTCACTTCCATGCTAGCTCACTTGATGTGGGCAATGCTCCTACATCACAGGGTGCCTTTTACCAACATCTGTGAATGTAAGAGGCACTCTCCTTCTTTTGGATTGTCTGGCTCACCATGTTGGAGCTTGGTGGTAGCAACGGTGGCACTGGGTTTCGTGTCAATGATCCATCTTCCCATTTCTAGTTCTAACTCAGATTTAGAATCTGCATCTGATTCAGAGGATTTCACTTCGGCCACCAGCGTCTTCTTTGAGCGAGAGTCAGCCGTGTTATGCCAAGGGCTCTTATGGAAGTCGCACCACTTCCCAGTATCTTTCTTTGTCTTTTTGGTGTCCTTATTTGCTTGTAGCTTGGACCGATTGTCCTGATACTGTCCATATTTTCTCTGTCCTTTGTTCTATGGGTTGGGGCTGCCCTTTCCTATATTTTTTTGTGAGGGGTTCCCTGAGCCAAATTGTCGCATCTTTTTTCTAAGCTTCTGCTCGATTTTTACGGCATATCGGTAAGCCGCGCCCAAGGAAGAGATGTCCAGAAATTCCATTTTGGTATGGATGTATCTATGGAGAGAACCACGATACTTGAGCACTAGATGTCACTCTAAATCTTTGATACCCATCTTGGTGTGCAAGGTATGGAAGATATTTGTGAAATATGGCATTTCATGGTCTCTTTCTTGCCGCAGTGTGGTCCATTTGGTATACAAGTCATCATAACTTCCAACAGGGTAGTATTGTTCCTTAATATCATCCTTGAAGGATTCTTAGGTGGTCGTGACTGTAAATAAATAGGGTTCCTCTATTTCCTTTTTCTCACGTAAAGTTTCCCACCGATTTTTGACATGGGGAATGGCTTTGAGGATTGCAAAAGTAATCTTTTCTCTATTTGAAAACTTATGGAAAAACAAATAACCTTATAGTAGATTCAACCACTTTTCTACAACATATGCATCTATCTGACCTTCAAATATAGGAATATTGAAGTTTATTTATACCTTGAAGGGGGCAGTGCCTTCGCTCGAAGAAGATGCGTCGCTTGTTGGTAGTCGCCGAAGGATTTGCGTGAAATTATCCATCATCTCATTCCTCTGTTGCATGAGGGATTCCTCAATCAACAGTTTGAAAGGATATCCTATATCATCATCTTTCTTTTTTCCTTCCATGAGAGGTCACTTGGGTGTGCGAGATATTTTTTCCTCAAGAGAAACAATCTTGAGACCCGATTCTCTGTACTCTGACCTCATTGGGGACATGCATTAAGACAACAAGGAGAAGACTGATCTGATGCCACTAATATGTATTTTATGATAATAATGAAATGACTACAGATTATTACCAGATGCTTAACATAGAATAACAAATATATAGTAAAATTGGTTTTCTATTGAATAAGGAAATAAGTTGGAACTGTAAAATGCAGCGGAAAAAAACCTTGCTGGAATGGTGGCGAATTATCTCTGAGAAAATATGTGACGGTTGTGCTCATTCACCAGAAGACAATTACAATGAGGCTCTCAAGGAATTTTTACAATAAATAGGAGTTTCAAAAACCTTAAACATCCAAAAACCTAACCCTAGAAGATGAAGCACCAAAAGTCATGTGGGCTTCATTTGGGTAAGTCAGTACATCAACTTCCCGGGGTCATAACGTTTGCATAATATCTCTGTTTTAGGCGTATGATATCCCATTGGAAATATCTATCCGAGTACTACAACAGTTGCACAAAATACATACCCCAAAAAACATTGTTTAGGGCCTCAAAACAGTTCTGAAAGTTCAGGATCTGAAAAACTGCTAAAAATAGTAAATTATCAAAATTGCTAGAAAGTTGTTTTGATCCAACTGGAAAAGGTGGGTGGCCACTAATATCCACTTGGATCAATCCTCCATCCTTAGGAAGAAAATGTCTCCATTTCATTGAGTTCCCCCATCAGATGAGGAAATTTCTACTGAATTTGGCCCCGAGTGAGCCACTTGCCTTGGTGCAGGAGCTTCCCTGCTTTGATGACTCGATAAAGTTTGAGCCTTTGTTTTCAAGTTCCCTTGATCTGTGTGTTCACAATATGATCAATGGATGCCTATTGTATGAAGTCAGGGTTGAGCTCTGTTGGTGCTAGTTGTTCTGCAACGTTTGAGGTGTCCAATAATGGTGGGAAATAAGGTCGAAGGAGGTCCACGTTGAACACTGGGTGCAGGCCAAGGAAAGGAGGAATGTTGAGCACAAAATAATTATCCCTCAAAACCTTGGTGATGGTGTATAACCCATAATGGAGTGGGAGAATATTTCGATGGGGTCCTGTAAGGCGTTCTTTCTTAAAAGTGCAACCAAACTTTTTCACCCACCTGAAAGTTATGTGGAACCCGATGTTGATCATGGCACTACTTGTACTTGTCATTGAACTTCTGTAGGATATCCTAAACCTATTGGTATATCCTCTCAATGAATCGGGTGGCTTTGTCAGCTTCATTTGGAGTATAAGAGGAGTTGGTCGACGTGACCGCAAGGGGAAGTGCAACATCTATGGAACCCAACGGTTGGAATCCCAACCCCACCTGAAAGGGGTTGTGGTCAGTTGAGCTATGAAGGGCTCAGTTGTAGCTATGATGGACATAGGGAAGACTCCCATCCCATGTGTGAGGTTGATTGGAATTATACATGTTCAGGATATGCACGATCATTCAATTTATGACCTCGGTTTTTCCATCTTTTTGGGGGTGGAAGGCCATGGATTTGGTGAGCTTGGTGTCTAGCAGTGACCAGAGGCTCAACCAGAATGTGATGAGAAATTGACTATCCTGATATGAGACAATGGTTTGTGGGATTTAAAAATGTACCCAGACTCGTTCAAAGAAGAGCTTGGCAGTGGGCTTTGCTATGATGCTCTTCTTGCAAGCAACCAGAATCGCCATCTTAGAAAAGTGATCAACAACCAAAAAAATACAATCATTTCCCTTCTTGATGGATGGGGGGCCCGACATGTAGTCCATTGAGATGGATTCCCATGGTCTGTCAAGAGTAGGAAGAGGGGTGTACATGCCCTATTTCTTAGTGGTTGGTTTGGCAATAACGCAGGCAGTGCAAGACTTGATATACTTACTGACCGCCTGTCGAAGTTTCAGCCAATAGAAATGTTTTTGTAGCATCACCACTGTCTTTTCAACAACGAAGTGTCCTTCCACCCAGCTGTAGTGGGCTTCCCATATCAACTTCACTCGCTCACTTGATGGAACACATATATGGCCCAGATAACACAACAACCCATCCTGAAGATGGAAATTATTGACAACTAACTTTTCACCCAACATTTGGTAGGTGGTGGCGAAGTCTGGGTCTGTCTCATAGAGTTGGGGCCATCTAGAGGTCTCATGGTCGTAGGAGTCTAGCACTATGGTGAGTGTCGCGACTGGTGGTCTTTTGAGGCAATCAGTGACACAGTTGGTGCTTCATGTTTTATACTTGATGTTGAGGTGGAATTGTTGCAAGTATGTGGACCACTTATGATGGCAGTCATTTTGCAATTTGACTTGTGTCTGCATGAACTACAGTGGCTTATGATCAATGTGGATGATTGTCTCCCTCCCAAGAATGTAATGTCTCCACTAGCAGTAGGCTTTCACAATGGAGTACATTTATTTATCGTAAGTAGGGTACTTACAGACAACATCTGATAGTGTCACAATATGATAGGCCATGGGGTGGCCATGCTGCGTGAGAATGGCACCCAGAACATAGTCTGAAGAATCAGTCTCAATCTCAAAGGGCTATTACAGATTTGGTAGTGAAAGTACTAGGGATGAGCACACAAGCTTATTCAAATAATTGAGCGCTCGTTGTTGGGGCTGGCCCCATGCAAATTTCTCCTTACCACCACCCCTAGTTATTTGGCTAAGGGCCTATGCAAAATGGGAGAATCCCAAGACAAACCTGCAGTAGAAATTGGCAACGCTCGAGAAGCTCTGAAGCTCAGTGAGTGTGGTTAGGGTTGGCCAGTCATGAATGAATTGGATCTTGTCTAGATCCACATGTACACCATGTTGATCAATGATATAGCCTAGTTAATGGACCTTTTCCATGCCGAAGGAGCATTTTTCCAAGTTGGCATATAGATTTTGTTGTCACAGGGTGTGCAGAACCTATTGAATATGCTGCAAGTGTTCAACCCAAGTCTTTCTTTAAATGAGAATGTCATCCAGATAAACCACTACAAAATTATTGGTGAATGGTCACAGGATATCATCCATCATCCTCATGAAAGTGGTTGGAGAATTTGTCAAACCAAAGGGCATGACCAACCATTAAAAAAGGCCTTCCTTTGACTTGAAGACAGTCTTCCATACATCTGTCTTTTCTATCGAGACCTGGTGGTAGCCAGACTTCAGATCAATCTTACTTAAGTATTTAACCCACATGAGTTGATCAAAGAGGTCATCAATTCAGGGAATCAGGTACCAGTTTTTGACTGTGATTTTATTTAGAGCCCGATAATCAATGAAAATTCGTCAAGTTCCATCTTTCTTCTGTACCAACATGATGGGGCTTTCGCAAGGTGATGAGCTGGGATGGATGTACCCCTTGTGGAGAAATTCTTGGATCTGTCGCTTGATCTCCTCATTCTCTAATAGAGAGCAGAAATAGACTGGCCCATTAGGAAGTGGTGCGTTGGGGATCAGATCGATGGGGTGCTTGACCTGGTAGTGTAGAGGTACCCTAGTAGGTGAGGAGAAGATATCCAAGTATTCTTATACGACCTTATCTACTTTCTTTTGTTGTGTGGGGAGGTTGGTCGTAGAGACCATGGATGTGGCTGTGATTTTTCTCTCATTCTAAGAGAAAATCATGAAAAAAACAAACTTCCCCATTTGAGAGATGACCTTCCTGCATTTCTTAGCAGAGATCAAGGAAATAACACTAGGTGGGACATCCTCAAGTATCTTGTACAATTTCCTCCTCAAAGTAATAATAACACTACAAGGCCTAGACTCGTATACAACATGGCGTTTCCATAAATAAGGATGGCCCAAAAGAACATCACAATCTTTAAGAGGAGAAACATCACACAATACCTCATCTTTGAAGGGATTGGTGTCATATGACAGTCGACGTTGTTAGCTGACATGGAGAACGCTTCCTTGGTAGAGCCATCCAATGGTGTAGGGTTGTGGGTGCGGCATTGTCGGTAGGGCCAGCTGCTTGATGAACTCTACTGAGATGAGGTTCTTCTAGCTACCACTATCAATGATGAAGTGTAGTGGGGTGCCTTTTACCCACATTTGTGAATGGAAGAGGCACTCTCCTT
This sequence comes from Picea glauca, assembly GCA_000966675.3. Classification (NCBI taxonomy): domain Eukaryota; kingdom Viridiplantae; phylum Streptophyta; class Pinopsida; order Pinales; family Pinaceae; genus Picea; species Picea glauca. The sequence continues at coordinate 124,466 of JZKD02S1366706.1, read as the reverse complement.
CTTTTGGATTGTCTGTTTCACCATGCTGGAGCTTGGTGGTAGTAATAGTGGCACTGGGTTAAGCGTTAATGAACTGTATTCCCTTTTCTAATTTTGACTCAGATTCAGAACCCACATCTAATTCAGAGGCTTTCACTTTGGCCACCAACATCTTCTTTGAGCGGCAGTCAGAAGTGTTATGCCAAGGGCTCTTATGGAAGTCACACCACTTCCCGATATCTTTCTTTGTCTTTCCAATGTCCTTGTTTTCTTTTGGCTTGGACTAGTTGTCCTGATATTGTCCATATTTTCTCTATCCTTTGTTCTATGGGTTGGGGATTCCCTTTCCTGGCTTTTTTTGTGAGGGGTTCCCTGACCCAAATTGTCGCGTCTTTTGTTTGAGCTTCTACCCAATTTTGATGGCATATCGGTAGGCCGTGCCCAAGGATGAGATGTCCAAAAATTCCATTTTGGTCTGGATGTATCTATGTAGATCACCGCGATACTTGAGCACTAGATTTCTCTTTGAATCTTTGATACCCAACTTGGTGCGCAATGTATGGAAGATATTTTTGAAATCTAGCACTACTTGGTCTCTTTCTTGCCGCAATGTGGTCCATTTGGTATACAAGTCATCATAACTTCTAATAGGGTAGTATTGTTCCTTAATAACATCCCTAAAGGATTCCCAGGTGGTCATGATTGTAAATAATGAGGGTTCCTATGTTTCCTTTTTCTCACAGAAAGTTTCCCACCAATTTTTGACATGGGGAATGGCTTTAAGGAGCGCAAAAGTAATATTTTCTCTATTCGAAAAGTTATGGACAGAAAAAATACCCTTCTAGTATATTCAACCACTTGTCTACAACATATGCGTCTATATGGCCTTCAAATATAGGAATATCAAAGTTTATTTGTACTTTGAAGGGGGTGGTGCCTCTGCTCAAAGAAGATGTGTCGCATGTTGGTAGTCGCCAAAGGATTTGTGAGAAATTATCCATCATCTCGCTCCTCTATTTCGTGAGGGATTCCTCAATCAACAGTTTGAAAGGATCTCATGTCCCATCATCTTTCTTTTCTCCTTCCATGAGAGTTCACTTGGGTGTGCAAGAAATTTTGTCCTCAAGAGAAACAAGCTCGAGACCCAACTCTTTGTACTCCGACCTCATTGGGGACATGTATTAAGATGACAAGGAGAAGACCGATCTGATACCACTGATCTAGATTTTATGAGAATAAATAAATGACTACATATTATTATCATATGCTTAACACGAAATAACAAAGATATAGTAAAACTAGTTTTCTATTCAATAAGGAAATAAGCTGAAACTTTAAAATGCAACGGAAAACAAGCTTGTTGGAATGGTGGTGGCTTATCTCTGAGAAGAGATGTGACTGTTGTTCTCATTAGCCAAAATATTATTACAATGAGGCTCTCAAGGCCTTTTTACAATAAATAGGAGTTTCAAAAACCCTAAACATCCAAAAACCTAACCCTAGGAGATGAAGCACCAAAAGTCATGTGGGCCCCATTTGGGTAAGTCAGTACATCAACTTCCCATGGTCGTAACTTTTTCATACAATATTCATTTTAGGCGTATGATAGCCCATTGAAAATATCTATCTAAAAACATCGTTTAGGGCCTCAAAATGGCTCCAGAATTTCAGGACCCGAAAAACTGCTAAAAATAGTAAATTATCAAAATTGCTAGAAAGTTGTTTTGAGCCAGCTGGAAAAGGTGGGTGGCCACCAATATCCACCTGGATCATAATCCTTCTTTAAAGGATTGTTTTTTTTTCTAGTATGATTTTTCATTATTTTTTAATATATGGTAAAATATTTTGGACTAGGATCTTGTCACCGATTACCTTCTTTAAGAAAGAAACATGGAATATTGTGTGTACACATGAATATGGAGGAAACTCCAATTTGTAAGACATACTTCCAGTCCTTTGCAACACCTTATAGGGGCCCTAATATTTGGGTGATAATTTGTTGTCATTCTTTTGTTTCTTGAGGGATATTTTTTTATATGGTTGTAGCCTAAAAAATACCCAATATCCTACTTCAAATTCCCTTTCACAGTGATGTTGATCTACTTGTTGTTTCATCCTATTTTGTTCCATAACCAAGTTTTCCTTCAATAGTTTTAGAACCTCTTATCGGTGCCCTATGTGGTCCTCCACTTCCTGAAACTTTGTAGTCCCTTTCAAGGGAGATGTGATGGATGGAGTATGATATCCATAAAGTGCCAAAAATGGGGAAATATTTTATGGATTATGAAAGGATGTGTTGTACCACCATTGTTCCAAGGGAAACCACTTTGTGTATGTTTATCAGATGCAAAGCAATAAAGATATCCTTCTAGACATTTATTCACAATCTTAGTTTTCCCATGATATTGAGGATGGTAAGATGATTTTTGATCCAATTGAGTACCCAAACAATAAAATAATTCATTTCAAAAATGATCCAAGTGGATATTGGTGGCCACCCACTTGTTCCACTAATTCAAAATGGTTCCACATCTTGGTAGTTTTTCTACAGTTTTTCGGGTCCCAAACTTTTGGGGTCATTTTGAGACCCTAAACGATATTTTTTGGCATGAAAACAACCATTAAGTAGACAAAGGAACTCACTTGGCCATTCATAATGTGTAATTATTATCTATACCTTTCTTACGGGATACCGAGCACCCCAAAAAGAGATTTTATGCAAAAATTATGCCCTTGAGAAGTTGGCATATCAACTAACCACATCAAGGCCCACAAACCATTTTTGTGTTTCATATTTTATGGTTAGGTTTTTGGATGTTTATGGTTTTATCATTCATGATTTATGTTAAAATTACTTTTCAACCTCTTTGTAATAAAATTCTTGCGAATGAGCATAGCCGGCACACCTCTCTCTTCAGCGATAAGCTACCACCATTCTAGTGAGTTTGTGTGCTTTGCATTTTACAATATTTTGTATTTCATTCATTAATATAATCTGAGATTAATTGTATTATTATGTTTCTTGCAATATCTCTATGTGTTTCCTTGTTATATATCCACCTTCATGCCAGTTTACGCCTAGTCCTGATCAACAATTTCCAATGAAAATTGGATCTCTATCACTACAATAATCTTGGAGAATCCATGTAGATATTGAACCTTTTCCATGAATGTTGTGGCTACTATAATTTATTTAAAATAATGAGAAAGAGAGAAAAAATGGGTATACATTTTCAGTCGATCCACTAACACCATGATGACAAGTTTTCCTTCAGATTTGGGTAAACTTGTAATAAATCCATTGAAACTTCTTCCCAACATTGACTTGGTATAGCTAATGATTCTCGGACACATGGTGTCATGATTGTCTCTCCCTTATTTTCTTTGTAGATCACACATTCAGACACAAAATTTTGAACATCATTTTTAATACCTTCCCATAGAAAATCCTTCTTGATTCTATGGTAATTTTTCAAGAACCTTGGATTTCCTCCTATATGAGAAAATTGTGCAATTATAGAAGGACCTTGTATTTGAGTTGGTAATTCTTACATAAATATATATGATCATGATACCATATAAAATCATTATTCCATACAAATTTATCTAATTCACTCAAATCCTCTTATAGTTGTTGAATGACCTTGCATACTTGTTGATCTTGCTTCCATTCTATCCTTGGTTATTCCACCCAATTAAATTGCAGAATAGAAATAACACATGGTGAACCCTATATTTATTCTTCTTTCCTTGAAAGTGCATTTGACACAATATTATTTTTTACTTTCTTTTCAGATAATTTCAAATTCCTAACTTAGAATCTTCATAACCCATTTTTATTTCTCTTCTAAATATAATCATTTCTCTAAGAAGTAATTCAAACTATCATGATATTTTTTTACGTTGAAGTGTCTTCCTATTAGGTAAGGTYRTCATTTATTAATTGCATGTAGTATAGCCAACATTTMATTTTCATAAATGGGGTTGAGTAAGTTTTTTTTCCTTTAATTTGGTTTCTTTCAAAAGAAAGGGGACTTCCTTCTTGCATTAAATTGCACCAATTCCATGGCCTAAGGCATCACATTCCACAATAAAAAAAATTGTGAAGTCAAGTGTGGCTAGGACATGAGTTGCACACATATCCTCCTTAAGTTTATCAAAATATTTGGTTTCTTCTTGCATCCTATAAAATGCTCCCTTATTTAACAATTATATAAGAGGTGTCGCTATTTGACCTCATTTCTTGAAAAACTTGTTGTATTAGTCTGTCAATCCTAAGAATCCTTTAATTTTATTCAAGGTTTTGAGAATTGGTCATTCCCTCATAGCTTTAATGTTTTTAGGGTCCACTTTCACACCTTCATGAGATACAATATTACCCAAATATTCCACTTCTTTAACTCTAAAGACACCCTTGGAAGGATTTGCATAAATTTGCTTCTCTTACAAATGTTGTAATAATATGTGAACATGTTATGCATGCTCTTCCTGTGATTTGTTGTAGATAATATGTCATTAAAAAATACTACTACAAATTTTCTAAGGAAGGGTTTGAAAAAAGAATTCATAAAGCTTTGAAATGTTGAAGGTGAACTATTAAGTCTAAATGGAATAACCAAAAACTCATAATGACCTTCATGTTTTCTAAACTATGTTTTGTGAATGTATCTCCTACCTCATTATGATTTTATGATATCCCAAACAAAGATTCAACTTAGTAAATAAATTTTCTCTATGCAATTCATCAAATAATTCATCAATGACAAGAATAGGAAACTTATCTTTGGTGGTAATTTTGTTGAGTTGTCTATAATCTAGACAAATACACCATGAACCTTCCTTCTTCATACCCATCACTAGTAGTGAAGAGAAATAAATTTGGCTAGGTTGAATAATGCCAACCTCTAATATTTATTGGATCATACACTCAATATTACTCTTCTATGAATATGGATACATGTAAGGCCTAGTTTTAGGTGGTACACTTCCAGGTTTCAAATGAATATCATGGTCATAATATCTAGTAGGTGGAAGACCCTTAGGAATTTCTCCAAAATACCTTGAAAAGGTTTTTGATAATCCTCTAGAGCAGAGGATATATATGTTTTAATAGCTAGTGAGCACAATTTTGAAATTACACCATGTTGTCCCTTTTTTAGTAATTTTGTCATTCTATTAGAGCTTATCACCTTAGAGGATTTCCATTGGATACTTCTAAGCTCAATTTCCTTATCATCTGAGAAAAATATCATGAAAAGATCTTGAAAATTAAGGTCCATTGTTCCCAATGATTGTAACCACTGGACCACTAATAAAACATTATCACCACCCATTTGGATCGAAATAATCAGACTCTCCAAAATATACTCCCCCATATTGAGATTAATACCATTGCACTTACTAGAGAAATTTATAGTACCTCCATCTACAATCATTACGTAAAACTATGGTACTTGATATTCAAATAAATTTTCTCGGGAATGTTCTTTACCCTAAGACTGATATTTTGGAATTGTTGAATGTGCTCTATAATTGGACCTTTTTCCTGGAGATTTATCAATTGACTAAAGCATGTATTTCTCTTAATATACCCATAATGTGATATCAATTCATCCATAAAATTGGACCAAGAGATAATAGATATCTTTTCTCTTTCAAAAATCCATTGATATCAAACAAATTGATCATTTTATAAATACAAGGATGTAGTAGGTACCTTTTCTAATCTTGGAACTTGGTGTAGGGAAAAGTATTACTCCATATAGAATATCCATGTTATATTATATTTACCATGAAAGTTCCTCATATTGATCTTTATAATGAAGTAGTTCCTTGGTTTCGCATTGAAAACTCGATTATTTGGATCTTGAAGTGATGAATAATAATGATTTTGGGACTCAATATTTATTTCTACTACATTTTCATGATTTCCTTACATGTTGTTAATTCCTTTAGGAAGTGTCTCATCTAGGGTATTTAATAACATGTCATACATGGAAATTTTCAATTCTTCCATATTATTTTCCATATGTGCACTATTTTAATTTATCTTCTTTTCCACCTCTTCAATTTGGTGAAAAAAATCATCTATTTCTTCTTGGGTCATGGTTTAACACTCTGGAAGTTTATTTGGTGAAGGAAATTTTGGAGGGATATTTGGAGCCATATAAGAAAATAATAATTCTCCTCTTTTTCCTTTTTTTTTTTTTTAGAAATTTTGAATCACCAAAATTAGATCTTCCAATCAAAATTTATGTCAATCATAAGTAACATACCCTTGAAACCCTAATTTGCAGTATGTTTGTATGGTTGAACTTTATTGATACATATCTAAAATTTGAACCCTTATGAGTATAATTTTTTCTCCTATAGTACTCTAATATGGCTTCTTAAACTCCTGAATAATTTCGCATTCGAAACCTTAATTGATAAAAAATTATAGAAAAAATACCAAAATGTCTTGTTTAAGCCTAATTTCAAGATTAGTAAACAACCCCAAATTACTTTCGATATATCTCATAAATCATAATTATAAAAATAAAATCATAGTTAATTTTCTATGTATCCTTCGAATTATGAAAATAAGTATGAAACTTCACTTAAATGTTTTAATAAAAAAAATTAAAAATGTCTTGTTTTAGACTAATTCTAGGACTAGTCACAAACTCTAACTTCCACAAGAGATATCTATGAAAATATAATGAACCATATCCTAATATGTTTACCACTTGTTATCTTCTATTGTTCCTTAGTATAATAAAAATTTCACTATATGAAACTATGCATAAAAAGCTTATAGAAAAAATACCAAGATGACTCATTTAAAAATGATTTCAAGATGAGTCAAAAAACCTATCTTCCATAGGATATATCTTTGAAATTATAATTCAAAAGAACCTAAATTTTTACCATAAGTGCTTGGATATATTTCTTAATTAATATCCAAATTTTTCTATCTAAATTCCCCCCCCCCCAAAAAAAAAAAAAAATGTTATAGCAAAAATTCCAAGATGACTCGTTTGAAGGAGAAAAACCTTAGGATCGATGCTCTAAAACTAGATGTTATGATACAACTCCTTAAAAATGATAAAAATTAAATGAATATAGTCCACTTCGAGGAGGGAGCTCATTTTACAATATATTCAATTCAAAAGATAAGATGAGATGAGATTAGATAAGATGATCCTAAGACTAGGTCTCCTTAGGGTGTGTGTGTGTGTGTGTGTGTGTGTGTGTGTGTGTG
>JZKD02S1366706.1:105835-117163 GCA_000966675.3 Picea glauca | reverse complement strand
GATACAGGGCTTAATAAGGGGTTGTGTACTTAACATGGGGATTTCTCTAGGGCTTAACATAGAATATCCAACAAAAATGAACTTCTCATTTTTAGGCTATAATTCTTTCCTTTTCTCATCAAGAATTTGAACTCATGCTACACTATCGAATACATGGAAGTAGATTACATATGTATTAATTTGAGTGGATGCTTATTGTTAGTCCCTAAAGTTGTGCTTGACTGTGAGAGGGAAAGCTAGGGCATCATTAGGTTATTGCAATGGTATTTTTAAGGGTTTTCTGAATAGGTTTTTAGAAGATGGTTGAAATTTGGTTCAATGATTCATTCAAATAAACATATAACTCAAAGTAAAGACACAAAACATTCCACTGATTTAGTAAATGGTAGCCACATTAATAGATCAAACAATAAGGTAAATAAAGAAAGGAATATATGAGATTATTCAATTTGTCAACCCCATTTAAAATTATTATTTCAAAATATCATTGAGAAACAAGAACATATACTTGAAGGAAATCTTGATAATAAACAAAAACAACAAAGTATTCATTGTTTTTACTTAAGATCAAGAAATCAAATGCATTGCAACAGAAAAAATGACTTCAAGTAAGAAAAGAAATAGAATAAGATATGAAATAAGATCTGGCCATCAACATGCCTTTTCCATTTAGTATCAATATGGAATATAAATTGTCTTACAGTGGATTTTTTCAAAATAGTTCCCTGAATGCCCAACTTATTGACCTTTAACTTCTCCTTCTACTCTGTTTATATAGAAATAATACATATTTATCAAGATCCAAAAGAAATGGATCTGGAAACCTCCTCATATATATTTAGTTTATTGTTTCAAATAATAAAGTATAATATCATATCTGATCTCCAATTCGAATTGATGAAGTGGCTTGTCAATTGCTGTCCATGAGATGTTTTTGGAAGATAAATCTAGAAAATTCCTGAAAAATAGGGTCTAGAAATATCTTTGTATCTCCCAAAATGTGATAGTTGTGTAAAAACCGAGAGAGGTTTTTGTGAAGGGGACCATTACCAACACAAATCTCTTTTTGTTTCCAAAAATTCATTTCCAAATGTTCTTAAAACTCACCCAAAATTAGTGACTAAAACAGAAAATTATTTATTGTGAAATCTCTGAGAAATAGACCTCAAAGATATATCTGAATATCTTAAAATGTGATAGCTTTGTAAAAACCGAGAGATTTTTTTGTGAATATTATTGTTACCAACAAAAAAACCTTTTGGTTTCAAATAACTCATCTCCATAGTTTCATAAACTTCTCTTGAATATGAAGACTAAACAAGGAAAAAAAAATAGAGTATTCCTGTATTGATTTCTGTTTTTCTTCTTTTGATATTTTCTTTGTGTTTTCCTTCTTTTCTTACACTGGACTTATTCATTGCAATTGGTGTAGTCTCATTTTTAAGGTTCTTGGAATATTTAGGTTCCTATTTTGGGACATGAAAATCTTCCTTTAATTGTGTCTCTACTTTACATAGTTTTCAGAAATTTTGATATGAGAAGTTTGAATATCATGCTTCTTTGGCACACAACAATCTTCTAGTTCTCTCAAACCACACCCTAAAATGTTTTCAATAGGCCTACTCCTTTGCAACATTTTATATTTCCCAGCCATAGAGTCAACATCCATGGGGACTGATAGTTCTAGTTTCATACCACTTCTAGAAAAAATCATATCACATGACCATATGCTATCATCCCAGTTGACTCCCAACATGAAAGCCTCGTGGTAGAGCTTCCTCAAGAACAACCATGTTTTATTGATTCTTCAATAGTCAACTTTCTCCATCTCTTATGATCAATAACCTTTCCATTATGCCTTGAAAGACAAGTCAAGAACATTTTTGTACCAACAACAATATTTTGAAAGACAGATGGTGAAATGCATTCCATGTCATTGCTATTGTCAAAATGATCTGTACAATACAACAAATTCTCCATATCGTGTACCAACCCTTTCAATGATTTAAGTAGCTTCTCAAAGTTAGCATTTGATATCATTTCTTAATGGTATAAATAAAAAAATACTAATTTTCAAACTCGATGATAGTGGTGCAAGATCAAAATGGTATATGACTTGTTGATGAAATTGGCACTCTTCCATGACCACATTTGCTATTAAATTATCTAAGTGATATTTTCCTTTGTTTCTATCTGCTACGATCTTGGTCATAAATTTCACTCTCCACTCTTGTCACTTTGCATCAATCAAAAGATAGAAACTTTCAAAGAAATCTTTATTTCTTCTCTGCACTTCACTACTATGTATTCCTTCAATTTTTTCAATATATTGAACCACAGGAAACATATCACATGATCAACAATGTGTTATTTTGAATGATCTATTCTTTCATATCTAATGTGATTTCCTGCTACAACTTCTTATGAATGATTTGTTTGTTTACCCCAAAAATATGTACCCTGACCCTTAATTTCCAAACATTCCTTATAATATTTTTTAAGATGATTTGAAAGGTTTTCCAAAATCATGTCATCTCTTGCGTTTTATTATTTGAAAGTTGTCAAATTTTGGGAGTTGTAGAAGACATATTTCACTTGCAAAGCATGCATGAACTTATACGCATAACAAAATAGATAAATCAGAACTTCATACATAGATAATCATAATCAGGAAACTATGATTTGATATCAGGATAGCAAGTACAACCCAATCCCTTTGAATGAGTGTCATCATTGAAGAATATAACCTGATATAAATAATAAAAGGTATGCATATCTTCTGGGAATGATTTTGAATGTTAGAACACAATCTGGGTAAGGTGGCACATGCATAACTATCATTAATCCCGATGCTGCAAGAATAACACTATTCTTGTAGCGCCCTTTCCATTTTGAAAAAATTTGAAAATTCAAATGATCAAAGGACAAGTGATGTGAAAGAAAATTTTCGTATCAAATTCTAATCTTTAAAAACCTCAAAATCATTTAAAATGTGTATAAAAGATTGAAAAATAAGCTTCCAAGCCAAGATGGAACAACAAAGCTTAACAAAAAAAATCATGGAAAATGGGTATAACAAGGACTAAGGACACCCAATCAGTCAAAAACAAGGTTAAGGACTAACACTGGCTCCTTTTGGGGATAAATTTTCATGATGAATATTTAAGAACTTGTTTACCAATGCCTTCACATCCCTTATCATCAACAACTTTTACTCTAATAATTTCCCTATCCAACCATTCCTTTATTTGCAATCTAAAAATAGCAACCACAAATATGCAAGTAGTCTTTCCATTGGGCTATGGAGTCCTTATTCTTACATACTGAAAACTTGACACTACTCTCAAATGTAAATTGATCTTCAAACTTAAACCAACATGATAAAAAATAAAACTTATTTATGTACAACTCCTACACAACTAACCAATCAATTCCTTGATTAGGTCACATCAAACTTCCAATGCAGCCATGAAAGCATCTGAATGACAAGATGCTCTTCTTCCTTGCAAGTAAATAAGAAAATGTATAAAAAATAAGATTTTTCAGTACAAAATGAATGGTCATCCCATACTTACAACTACAATTTTATTTAATTCCAAATTCTACAAAATTTTGAACCTTTGGAAACAATGACTCCATGTAGACAACTAATGGATCATATAAAATATGACAAAATTCCAGCTGATGAAAAAAACCAAACTTCTCCCCTGCAATTTTTGTTGTATTTGTGAGACCATAATCCATTTGATTTCCTTGAAACAACACATGAACATCTAATCCAGATGGATATTGGTGGCCACCCACCTATTCCAACTGGCTCCTCGTGTCTATTTTTTATTCAGCATGTCTTTCTGTACTGATTTATAATTGTTAGTTCTACACTTATGGGGTTGTCTGAAGCCTCACACTTTCTCCAAGTGGATACAATTGAACTCTCACCTAAATCAACTAGCTTATTTTGTATGTTTTCATGTCAGCACATCTTGTTGTACTTCCAAGGATGTTTTGGGGCCCTGAACATTTTTTTTTATACTCTCCATAGTCAAATTCTAGTTAGAGTCATAGTTTGATGGAGGAATGTGTAGTTCTCTGAAATACCTTTCCAATGGTCTATCACATGCCTAAAATGGAGGTCATATGCAAAATTTATGACCCTAGGAAGTTGAGGTATAAAATTACACCAACTTACCCATAGGGCCCACATGACTTTTGGCGTTTAACCTTCTAGGGTTAGGGTTTTGGAATTCATGAATAATATGAAAAGGGCCTCTGGAGTCTCATTGTAATCCATTCTTCTCAGACGTATGCATGTAGCAGAAATATCTCTTCTCAGAGATAACTACCACCATTCGAGCAAGTTTTATTTTTGTAGTTTTACAGTTTCAGCCTATTTCACTATTTAATAAAAGATATTTTTCATTGGATATTTGTGTTATTATTCCTATATCTGTGTTTATGATATTTAGTATGTTAATTAGTTCGTTCCTCTCCTAAATATGGATCAGTGGCATCAGAGTGCTCTGCTCTTCATTTATTTGTCTTCTTGCATGTCCCCGACAAGGTTTGGGTATAAGAAGTTGGGACTCAAACCGATCAAGCCATTATGACATCAATCGCACCGAGCCCGACAATGATCCATGGGAGATGAAAAGAAAGATGATGGAGCAGGAGATCCTATTAAAATATTTCTCGAGGAATCCCTCGTGTGAAAAAGGAACGAAATGATGGACAACTTCGCACAAATCCTTTGACGGTTTCCCACGGGAGAAGCATCTTCATAAAGAGGCCATGCAACCCCCTTCAAGGTACAGGTAAATTTTGATATTCCATTATTTGAAGGACTGATAGTTGCGGATATTGTAGATAAATGGTTGAATCTAATCGAAGGATATTTTTCGGTCAACAATTTTTTCGATAGGTAAAAGATCTCTTTTTCACTCCTCAAGGTCGTTCCCCATGTTATATACTAGTGGGATACTTACTCTGAGCAAAGGGTCGTGGAGGAATATACAATTTTTTTGGTGGCCCCTAAATGGGATTCCTTCTAGGATGACATTAATGAATAGTACTACCCTGTAGGAATCTATGAGGACCAGTACACTAGATGGACCACCCTACGTCAAGAAAGGGACCACACAGTTCTAGACTTCACCAATATTTTCCATACCCTACGCAACAAATTGGGTATCAAATATTTTGAGCATCATCTAGTTCTCAAATACCATGGTTGTTTTCATAGATATATTCAAACACAAATGGAGTTTCTAGACATCACCTCATTGGGCACGGCTTATAGATACGCTATCAAGATCAAGCAGAAATTTAAGTAGAAAGGGCGAGAGTTTGGATCTGCAAACCCCTCACAGTCGAAGCAAGGAAAAGGAAAACCCAACCCATACAACAAGGGAACAAGTCAATATGGTCACCCTTAGGAAAATCCATCCAAACTGCAACACAAGAAAGGAAATGAGAAGATGAAGAAGAACATGGGAAAATGGTGTGAGTACCATAAAATTCCTTGGCACAACACCAATGAATGTTTCTCCAAGCAATTCCTCATGGTCGAGATGAATAATTCTAGGTCAGAGGTTGATTCTGATTCCAAGTCAAATCCTGAAGGAGGGAAGTGAATTATCGATGTTGAACTCAGTGCAACGGTCGCTACCATAAAATTCTAGCCAAGCAAACCAGAAGAACCAGAGGAAGAGGAATGCCTCTTTCACTCAAAGATGTGGGTCAAGGGGGTCTGAGTCATTTCATTGTTGACAGTGGTAGTCAAAAGAACCTGATTTTAGCAGAGGTCATCAAGCAGCTGGACCTACAAATGACAACGCACCTGTAGCCCTACACCATCAGCTAGATTCATCAAGGAAGACATCTATGTGTTAGTCAACAGTGTTGTCTTCCCTACGACATACAACCTTTCAAAGATAAGGTATTGTGTGATATTTATCCCCTTGAATTTTTTTATGTTCTTTTAGGACAACCATATTTGTGGAAGCATCATGTTGTGTATGAGTCTAGACCCTGCGGTGTTATTATTACTTTGGGTAGACAATTGTACAAGATCTCAGAGGTGGCATCGCCTAAAACTATTTATTTAATCTCTGCTAAGCAATACAATAAGGTCATTTCATATACCAAGAAATTTGTCTTCTTTTTTATCCGTGCTCACAATAAGTAGAATGTCGCCTCCACATCCGTGACCTCTATACAATGCCTCTCTTTGCAGCAAAATCAAGTGGACAGGATCATGGAAGAATAAAGAGACATCTTTGCCTCACCTACAGGGGTACTGACACACTGCCAAGTCAAGCATACAATTGATCTGACCCCCATCACACCTCTTCCTAATGGAACAGTCTATATGTGCTCGCTGATGGAGAATGATGAAATCATGCATCATATCAAAGAGATTCTTCAAAAGGGGAGAATCAGACCCATATCCTCCCCTTGCGGAAGCGTGATTGTACTGGTTTAGAAGAAGGATGAGACTTGTAGACTCTGCATTGATTACAAAGCCTTAAACAAAATCACAGTCAGGAACCGCTACCCCATCCCTAGGATTGATGACCTTCTTGACCAACTCAAGGGGTAAAATTTATTCAACAAGATTGAACTGAATTATGTCTATCACCAGGTTCCCATCAAACCAAATGATGTATGGAAGACAACCTTCAAGTCTAAAGAAGGTCTCTACGAATGGTTGGTCATGCCCTTTGGCTTAAAAAATGAACCAACCACTTTCATGAGGTTGATGGATGATGTATTGAGACCCTTCAATAAATTATTTCTGGTATTATATTTGGATGACATCCTCATCTTTAGAAAAATGTGGGAGGAGCACATGTCGCATATTCAGCAGGGTTTGAGCATTTTTTGGAAACACTAGCTTTATGCCAACTTGGAAAAATGATCTTCTAGCATGAACGGGGTCCAATACCTGGGATATATTTTTTATTAGAATGGGGTACATGTTGATCTAGATAATATCCAAGTCATCCATGACTGGCTAGCCTCGACAATAGTGATCGAGCTTCAGAGCTTCTTGCGACTTTCCAATTTATACCAACGACTCATGTTGGGATTCTCCCATATTTCCTGGGCCCTCAGCCAGGTGACCAAGGGTAGTGGTAGGGCCAAGTTCATGTGGGGGAAGGAGTAGAAAAGAGTATTCGATGATATAAAACATCACTTTTTCTCATCTCTTGTACTCTCCTTACCTGATCTCCAGCAACCATTTGAGATAGAGACTGTTGCATCTGACTATGCGGTGGGCATAGTCCTCACTCAACACAAGCATCCTGTGGAATACCATAGTGAAACACTCTCTGATACTGTCTATAAATACCCCACCTATTCCAAGGAAATGTATTCCATTGTCCAATACTATTGTAAATGGAAACATTACATTCTGGGGAAAGAGCTGATCATACACATTGATCACAATCCTCTGCAGTTCATACAAATGCAGGGGAAATTTCAAAATGATAGCCATTAGAAGTGGTCCACCTACCTACAACAGTTCCATCTCAAAATAAAGTATAATATAGGTATCTCCAATCATGTCACTGACTGTCTCAGTCGGCCTCTTGTGGCTGCACTCACCAATGTGCTCCATTTATGTGGACATCAAATATCGGAGTGGCCCCAACTTTACCAACAATATCCGAACTTCGCCACCAGATATCATCTCTTGGGTACAGGCGCCACTATTACTGATTTTCACATTCAAGACATTATCTTATGCCACCTGAGCCATCTCTATGTTCCTAAAAGAGAGCGTGAAAAAATGATTTGGGAATCCCACTACAGTCGGGTGGGAGTACATTTTGGCGTAGAGAAAACTATGGTCGTTCTTCAGAAAAATTTTTATTGGCCAAAATTTTGACAGGATGTCAGAAAGTATATCGGGTCTTTCACTGCCTACACCATTTCCAAGCCATCCATCAATAAGAAAGGATTATACACCCCTCTTCCAATTCTCGAGAAGCCATGGTAATCCATCTCCATGGATTACATGTCTAGTTTTTCTTCCACCACGAACGGAAATGACTGTGTGTTTATGGTCATTGATTAGTTTTTGAATATGGCCATCATCATAGCCTATAAGAAGAATTTCACAGTGGAAGATACTGCCAAGATCTTCGTTAAACGAGTTTGGGTCCACTTTGGGACACCACATACCATCATCTTTGACTGAGACAATAGGTTCCTCAACACCTTTTGGTAAAGTCTCTGGTCTCTGTTGGACACCAAGCTCACAAATGCCATTTCTTTCGACCCCGAAACCGATGGCCAAACCGAGTTCCTCAATCAGATTATTTTTCATATCCTACACATGTACAATTCTAAGCATCCCCTAAAATGGGAATACATTCTCTGATATGTTCAAGGGAACCCACCAGCAGCGGATCCAACTTTATCGGGTTTTCAAGGTAGGGAAACTCCTACACCAAGGAAAGTGGTTCACCCAAAGCCAAATCCAACAGAAGTTTCCTCACCTGATGGGGGAACTAACCAAAATGGAGACCACTGCCTCCTAAGGGGGGAGGATTGATCCAGATGGATATTGGTGGCCACCCACCTATTCCAGCTGGATCCTTGTGTTCATTTTTTATTCATCACAACTTTCTATGTTTCTTTATAATTGTGATTTCTACACTTCTGGGGATATCTAAAGCCTCACACATTCTCCAATTGGATACAGGTGGCCTCTTGCCTAATCCAATTGGCTTATTTTGTATGTTTTCATGTCAACACATCTTGTTGTACTTCCAGGACTGTTTTGGGGCCCTAAACGTTGTTTTTTTACTCACTACAGTCAAACTGTAGATGGAGTTAGATTCTAATGGAGGAGTGTGTATTTCTCTGAAAGATCTTTTGAATGGGCTATCACGCGCCTAAAATGGAGGCTGTATGCAAAATTTATGACTCTAGGAAGTTGAGGTACCAAATTACACCAACTTATCCATAGGGCCCACATGAATTTTGGTGTTTCACCTTCTAGGGTTAGGTTCTTGGATGTCTAGGGTTTTGGCATTCATGAGTAATATGAAAAGGGCCTATGGAGCCTAATTGTAATCCTTTCTGCTCAGATAGGCGTGCATAGAAGCCACATCTCTTCTCAGAGATAGCTACCACCATTCGAGTAAGTTTTAGCTATGCAGTTTTACAGTTTAAACCTATTTCATTATTTAATAGAATATATTGTTTACTAGATATTTGTATTATTCTTCTTATCTCTGTGTTTATGATATTTAGTCTATTAATTAATTCATTCCACTCCTAGATCCGGATCAATGGTATCATAGCATTCTGCTCTTCATTTATTTTTCTTCATGCATGTCCCCGACAAGGTTTGGGTACAAGAAGTTGGGACTCAAACCAATCGAGCCATTACCATATCAGTTGCACCGAGCCTAAAAAAAAACATGGGAGATGAAAAGAAAGATGATGGAGTAGGATATCCTATTAAAATGTTTCTTGAGAAATACCTCATGTGACAAAGGAATGAAATGATGGAAAACTTCACGTAGATCCTTCGACGGTTTCCTACGGGAGAAGCATCTTCATCAAGTGGTCATGAAAACCCCTTCAAGTTATAGGTAAATTTTTATATCCCATTATTTGAAGGAATAATTGATGCAAATGTTGTAGATAAATGGTTGAATCTACTCAAAGGATATTTTTTGGTCCACAATTTTTCCGATAGGTAAAATAACACTTTTTCACCCCTCAAGGTCATTCCCCATATTAAATACTGGTGGGATACTTACTCTGAGAGAAGGGCTATGGAGGAATCTGTATTTTTTTTTGTGGCCCCTACATGGGATTCCTTTTGGGAAGCCATTAAATAACAATACTACCTTTTTGGAATCTACAAGGACCAGTACACCAAATTTACCAACCTACATCAAGAAAGGGACCAAAGAGTACTAGACTTCAACAATATTTTCCATAGCCTATGCACCAAATTAGGTAAAAAATATTCTGAGTGTCATCTGGTGCTCAAATACCACGGCTATTTTCATAGATATATTCAAACATAAATGGAGTCTTTGGACATCACCTCATTGGGCACATATTATACTACGTTGTCAAGATCAAGGAGAAATTCAATCAGAAACGGTGATATTTTGGATATGCAAACCTCTCAAAGTCAAAGCAGGTCAAAGGAAACCCCAACCCATACAGCAAGGGACCAAGTCGATATGGTCTCCCTCAAGAAAATCCGTCCAAACTGCAACACAAGAAGGAAAACGAGAAGATGAAGAAGGACACAGGAAAATGGTCTGAGTACCATAAAATTCCTTGCCACAGCACCAGTGAATGTCGCTCCAAGTTGTCCCATGTGGTCGAGATGAAGGCTTCCAGGTCAGAGGCCAATTCTGATTCTGAGTCAAATTCTAAAGGAGGAAAGTGGATTATTGATGTTGAAACCAGTGCCACGGTCGCTACCACCAAAGTCCGTCCAAGCGAACTAGAAGAACCAGAGGAAGGGGAATGCCTCTTTCAATTGCGTATGTGGGTCTAGGGGTATATGATTCATTTCCTTGTCATCAACGCTATTCAGAAGAGCCTAATTTCAGTAAAGGTCATCAAGCGGCTAGACCTGCCAATAACATCACACCCGTATCCATACACCATCGATTGGCTTCATCAAGGAAGAGATCTTCGTGTTAGTTAACACTATCATATTCCCTACGACATCAAGCCTTTCAAAGATGAGGTAATCTGTGATATTTCTCCCCTTGAAGTTTGTGATGTTATTTTAGGAAAACCATATTTGTGGAAGCGTCATTTTGTGTGTGAGTCAAGACCCCAAAGTGTTATTATTAGTTTGGGTAGAAAATTGTACAGGATCCTAGAGATGGCACCGTTGTTGTCCCTTGACCAAGTTTTGTGGAATACTTGGTCATATTTGATTTTTTTTGGACATCGACACCCTATCAAAGATGGAGCACCAGGAGAAGTAGAGATCATGGGATCTCAGCCCACTTTTGGCGCCCTTTTAGGGTTTTTGGGTTAATGTAATGGGAAAGGGATGTCGGCCCATGGATTTACCCATGTTTAGGTGTTATAACCCTAAATTGCACTATCCATGCTTACCTGGCATCAGGCCAACTCATTGCCCTTCATTGCCAAATCCATGCTAAACAGACTCTTTAAAAACCTCTCAAATCAAGTAACCCGAGCCCTAACCCACTGCTGGGAGCATTGGAATGCTGGCAAGCCTTATACTGCACGCATTGGAACGCGGGCTGGCCCACTATAGCCAGTGTTTACCTAACAAAGCAAAAAATCAGGAAAGTTTTCGCCGGGACG
>JZKD02S1366706.1:92636-105491 GCA_000966675.3 Picea glauca | reverse complement strand
GATTTGTGTTTAATCTCTAATCCTCTAGTAGAACAATAGCATGCATGTGTAGTTTTGTCTTGATTGCAGGATCGCTTTTTGGAAGGAGCAGCAGAAGCAAGGAGATAAAGCTCAATGGAGGATCTACACCAACCATCGATAAAAAGGTTAGTTGATTCTTCCCATGTGTGCATGTGAAAAAGGGTTTTAGATTCAGGGTAGAAGGTTAAAAGTAGCTTATGAAGGGTCGTGATCTGCATGCAAGTTTAAGCCCTAGCTTGTTAGTCCGTAGGGTAGAATACCCCACAACAGAATTGGCGACTCCACTGGCGAGATTTCCCTTAGGGTTTCCTGGATTTTGTTAAAGGTCTTTTGGGTAGTTCAAAGAAGTTCAGTCTTTGTTTCTTTGTTTATTTGTTGTCTGTTAGGTCAAAAGCTAGTAGGGAACCTGGTTATCAATACCAGTTTTTTCCTTGGCTGTTGCTTGACATTGATTCTCGGGACACACAGAGGTACACGCAGCCTGCAAAAGGCCTGCACGTGTGTGATCTGCGCCCTAACCTTCTACAGCTCACATTTGAACGCCTGTTGTAGTGGTTTCAGTAGTGTGTAGAGGTCAGGAAGCTTAAGAGGCAGTCTCCTCTTCCCTGCCAGAATTTTACCTTCTCAGGGGGCTTTCTGGATCCTGTCTGGGTCCTGTTGGTTTACTGTCTTGCTTTCAGTCTGCCTTAGTGTGTTAGTCATTCTTTGCATTTGTTTTCTTTTTGAAAAATTTCCTTTTCTGTTGAAGTTATAACATCCAAGCCTCTTAAAGACCCTGGTTTTCAATACCAGAGGCCTTTTTCAGGTCTGGACTGCCTGTGTATTATTTGATCTTGGCTTTTATACAGACCTGCGGCCTGTTTAAGTCTTGCCCGTGGGTACTCGTGCGCTGTTGTATCTCAGCACGCGTTTGCATGCATGTTGTCTTGGTGACAGTCGCGGGCTTGCTTGGAAGCTTTTCAGCTTGGGTGGGGCAATCATCCCTTCCTGTAGTGAGAAGAGATCTTCTCAGGGGTATAGAGTCTGGAGCTGCACAGTCAACAGGTTAGGGCATCTCATCCTTAGCCTGTGTTTATTAGTTGATGTTTCGATAGAAAAGACAAAAGAGAAAAAATATTTGTTTTATGGTTTTTAGGCAAGTGTTAGAATCGATGTTGTCTTGATTTATTTCGCATTTTGTGCTCTAATTCTATTGCGATCTGCGTTTTAAGCCATAGTTTTCTTTTCATTCTCTTGGTTTTGTTCTTGTCAACATTTTTCCTTGTTGCATTATTTTGCAATAAAATAAAATAAAAATCCCTCTTTTTCATTTTCTTCTTGGTTTGAAGATTGTGTTGTTGCATCAGTAGCTAGGAAAGAAGTCTTTTTGCATAATTTTTTGCAGTGCATTTTAGTATAAGTAGCTCGCAGACTTGAGCGAAAGTCCTTCATATTTACTGCTTGAAATCTTAGTAAATTTGAAAAAGAAAAGAAGTTTTTTTGTTGAAAAGTTGTTGGTTTTGCATTTTAAGTAAAAGTTTTGTTTCCACGCATTTCTCGTGCATTTTTCTTTGAGTCTTTTTACACACCATCAGTTTCACTTTCGTACCTTGTGACTTAAGAAGCCCATTAAAAGCAATGCTAATTAAGATCAATTATACCTTTTTGTTTGTAGGGTGCATACACTAGCTTAAGAATAGGGCCTTGGAACAGGTTGGAGAGTAAATTCTCCAAGGCCACCCAAACCAAACATTGGAGTCTGACAATAGGGAGTGTATAAGTCCAGTTACGGAAAGTTACTCAGGACCCCCCTCTAACATAGGGGCTAAACACGAGGTCGCGTAAGGAAAGGTAGCGGAGATAACCCCTCCAAAGCTGGATCGAGCGTTGTGGAGAGCACATATCGAGGATTTGTTAAGGGATTCCGTCGTTTGCATTTGCCACGGAGCTTCGTGGGTCTCGAATCCATTCAAGATCCTCAGTTGTCTTCCAGACCATTTTCTCTCGATACCCTTGACAGGTTTTGGGCTTGATACCCTGCTCATTGTGGTCTACCCGGCTATCGACTGTACCCGCCTGATAGTCGTTCACGTGCTGGCAAACTAGTTGCCAATATTTTCTAGGGACATACATAGGTGACTGCGGGGGTATACCGCGGTACCTAGGATAGACATCGGACCAACGCTTTGCAGAGTATACCCGGAGGGTGCTTTCGTATTCGAGCTGCACTTGCACCGGTAAGTTGCTCTAGTGTTGGTTGTTGTAACTATCCTTCCAACTAGTTTAGTGCTTGCTTGATTTATCTGTTAGGGGATTTCTTTTAGTGAGTGTTACTGTTTGTTCATGTATAATACCTTAGCGTGTCGTGAATCTTCTCACACAGTGGAGGATTCAAGGCTTCGTTGGTCACGAAGGCTTCTGGGCCTGCCGCCGGTTATACTGGAGCCACCCTTGCCACCATTAAGGCGGAAGCTAGACCATCAAGGGTCTTTCGAAGCAACCAGGGATTTTGAGCCTGAACAACCCCTGGAGGAATCAACTGCTAATCTTGGCGTGATTGAAATCCCAAACACTGATACTTGGCCGGACATTATTGTGCCAATTCAATTTTACGAAAGCCTGTCAGTGCCTAACCTAGTTATGGAACAAATCACTTCCTCTGGGAATTCTTCCATTCCTATCACTGTTACTACCAAAGGAGAAGCTTCTCCTAACTTGCCTTTGTCGATGGTCCGGGCCAACATGGTCTCGGCCGCAACTACGTCGCACAGTGGACCAACCCCATCTATCGCGACAGCCACACCTTCTTACACACCTAGTGCGACAGGCCCTCCATTTTCATACGGTATGCCTAGATCAGGTACAAGTCCTGTACTCACTTCCTCCACTTCATAGACTTTGGGTCTGGGGGCACGGAGCTCTAACGCTTCTCTACAAGGTCAACTTGGGGGCATTCCTGTCCATTTTAATGCCTTTCCTTACACTGGGGGTCATATCCCTCCTTCATCCCCTTCACTTAGTGGATTGCATCAGCATTCCGTCGGGCAGCCTGCACACATGAGTCCACTTGGAGTAGGGAGTCAAGGAACACCTGCGCAAACTCTGTCGGTAGGTTCATCACCATTTGTTTGGAACAGGGTGTTTGGTACTAACACTTTCGCATCCACTGCTTTCCCATATGGGGGCACACCAATTTTTGGACAAACTACACCGGCCCAGGGTACTATTCCTGCGTCGGGAGCACACATACTAGGACCTTGGAACTCAGGACAAGGATCCGTTCCTTCCTCTGGAATGTCATTCTAGGGTAATTCCTTCCACAGTCAATGGAACCTCGGATAGACTTCTATGCCTCTCCCCTGAGGACCAACATGGGGTAATCCTTCCCAAAGTCCGTCAAACACGATGAACACCTAACATCCTATGTCCTTCATGGGGAATCAACAAATGATGTCTCCTCAAATGAAAAACCCTTATGCTGGTCAGGGCCACGGTTTCTATCAAAACCCTGGCCAGCAACCAAACTTTTCCTGGCAACCTGGTGCCAGTCAAACTCCAGGACCTTTTTATCCTAGCTATCAGCAGCAACCTAAACTACCTTTCTTGGCAACATTACACTTGCCAGATTTAACACGATTGTTGAATGATCCTATTTGTCACAATTCGCGTTGACCTCCTATGCCGACAAAGTTGCCTTCGGACATCCCAAAGTTCAAGGCCAAGCTTAATGAATATCCAGGTGATCACGTGACTACTTTCCACTTATGGTGTTCATCTAACTCACTGAAAGATGACTTCGTCTAGTTGCGATTGTTTCAACACACTCTTATTGGGAGTGATGTGAAATGGTACATAGAGCTTGATCGTTCACGATATTCTTCTTTTGGCAAACTGGAGATGGCCTTCCTTAACCATTTCCAGTTACCTGTGAGATACGGTGCCGGCATAGAGTTGCTAGCTAATTTCGAGCAGACGACAACGGACCATATCTCAGATCATATTTGAGAGTGGTGATGCCGAAAGAGTCTTATCAAGGTACCCGTCCCACCAACATTCCTGCATTAGTGGTTCCTTAAGTCTTTAGTTCCGCAGTTATCCAAAGATGTCGCGACTTCAGGGGTTTTCTCCAAGGAAGATGCCATCATGAGGGCTCAATAGTTTGAGCTTATCTACTCTCAGTCTGGTCTCTTGTACACCATCCTGTCGGGTGCACCATGATCGATTCTGGACAAAACCAGATAGAGAGTCGGACCACATGCCGATGGTATAGTTGGTTCGGCACAAACCAAGACCACTGAGAAATTGACAAAACAATTGTAGTAGTTATCTATACAACACTCAACGGCCAGCCAGACTACTGCTTTGGCTCCTCCTCCTACTCAAACATCAGAAGTACACTCCGTACAGATGACTAACCCAAATGCCAACCAGCATCCCGAGGGGAAGAAAAAACAATGCAATAAGAGTAAGGGGGATAAGAAACCAAATGATAACACTGGCGAGGGCACCACATAAAGGAAGAAGGCAAGGTATCCATGCAACCTATGCGCATAAGACGACCCTACTCATCTGTGTCCTCGACTTGTGGAGGCCCAAAAGTTTTTCACATAGCAACAACAAGCTGTGTTGACTAACCCCTTTCAGCATGGGCAAAATTTAACTCAAGCCTCCACAAGTACCGAGGGGGGCAGCCAATAAAACTTCCCTCCCCCAAACAATCCATCTTCCACGAATGTATATATGGTGAAAAGTGACCTTTCATTACGACTAGAGCACACGACTATAGTAAACCAAGCGACTCTGAGAAGGGCAAAGAAGCCGAGATCCCATCTCTTCCTCTACAGATCGAGAAGACATTGGGTGAGACAATCACACGCATCCCAAAAGGTGCGTTTAATAGGGCTTCTCACAATCCAAATGCAAGGGCCACCAAGAACTACTCTGTGGTGGAAGATTTATCCTAAACCCCTTGTGCTATGTCTGCTTTGGAGGTCCTCCAAAGTTGCCCTGCTCAGAGGAAATCCTTGTTGACTGCTTTAGGCTCTACTGAGACTTGTAACCCGGGTACCATCATGTTATATACGACTAACTTGAAACCTCGTTTTCCTTACCACGTCGCATTTCAGATAGTAGTGGCTCATCCCACAAAAACTTTTACATGAAATATCTTCCGCACGGTGGTAGACGAGGGCACTTCGACTTGCGTCATGTCGTTAGCATGCTGGAAATCCATAGGTCAACCTGAGTTGTCTCTGTCACCTACTCTCCTTACTGCATTCAATGGTCATTCTTTCTGACCGCATGACATCATTCCTTCTTTCCCTGTGCAGTTAGGGGGGAAGACCGTGTGCGTCGAAGTAGAGGTAGTCGACACCCCCATCGACTACAATCTATTGTTAGGTCGTAGTTGTACTTATGCAATGCAAGCGGTGGTCGCTACAGTTTTCTGAGTCTTACTGTTTCCACATGAAGGTCGGATAGTGACTATTGATCAATTGTCCTTCTCTCGACCTGACGCAGCCTTGGGGGCATCCACGGTTCCCATGGTAGATAATCCTCAAGCCGATGTCGTCAATGTAGGAGTTGGTTTGTGCCCATATTTGATGGGTACCTTCGATTACCCACCTCCTCAAGGCGATGTCAATTTTATATCGACTCACCACAAGGCTAAGATTTTCCATTTTTCGTCGTTCTGCACGACTTACTTTCAGGACCCGTGGACTCTTCCTTCCCCATCAGACATGATGGATGCGACAGGGCATGCGGGCATGTCTGTGCCCTTGTCGGCCGCTGAAGTAGCATACTCTTTGGTTCAACAAACTTCAACTACTCCTGATCCGATTCCCACACCAGAATTGGATCCCCTCCTTGAGCCTATCTGGGCTCAGGATTCTCTTGTCAACACCAATTCGTTATATTTAGTCTTGCCTTCAGACAAAGCCATAATCGAAGCAATGGCTGGTCTGGGCAAACCCTGGGAAGATCTTCATCACAGATCATACTTCCTCCTAGAGTTACACCGAATCGAGGCAGGAGAATTCACTATCACCATGATGGAAGATCAGCCTTGTCCCATTAACCTCTTGGCTACACAGGATATTTATGCTGAGGGAAACATGGTGACTATCTCTACCACGATACCTATCAATATCTCCTGAAACCCCGGCGTCGTGGAGAATGTCTTCGTCAGAGCGGATTGCTCCCCCGAAGAGATTCATATTTACACAGATATTTTTAAAGAATTTCGTGATGTTTTTGCTTGGTCTTACGAGGAAATTCCAGGCATTGATCCGAAAATAGTTGAACATGAGATCACTATGTATCCAGATGCTAAGCCTGTTCAAAAGAAACTTCGTCTAGTTAATCCTAGGAAAGCAGAAGCTATCAAAGCTGAGGTTGAGAAATTGCTTAAGGCAGGGTTCATATACCCTATTCACTTGACTCAATGGGTGTCAAATCCCATGTCAGTCGATAAAAAACAAGGCACGATTCGTGTCTGTACCGATTTTAGTGATTTGAATAAGGCATGTCCGAAAGATAATTATCCAACCCCATTCGTCGACTAGATCATTGATGAATGCGTCGGTTGTGAAGCCTTTTTCGTTCATGGATGGTTTCTTAGGCTATAACCAAATCCAAATCAAACCTGAGGACCAACACAAAACGACATTCATTTGTCCATGGGGTACATTCACCTATCAAAAAATGCCTTTTGGTCTCAAGAACATTGGAGCCACTTTTCAGCGGGCCATGTCTTTTGCGTTTCATGACCTCAAACATATAGTCGAGGCATATCTAGATGATTTAGCATCACGCTCTCGCAAGTGAAAGGATCATCCTATGCACCTCAGACTCATCTTCGAATGCTGTCGCTACTTCCAGATTCGCTTGAATCCCAACAAGTGAAGCTTTTGCGTCACGTTAGGACATTTGTTAGGTTTCATCATATCAACAACGGGAATCATGGTTGATCCTCTTAATATGGAGGCAATAGTCCATTTCCCCCCCCACGCACAATTTTACAACTTCAAAGTATTCAAGGCAAGGCAAACTTCTTACGATGCTTCATCGCCAACTATGCCGAAATCACCAAGGGCTTCATGCGTTTACTGAAGAAAGACATTTCTTTTCTTTGGGACGATGTAGCACAACGCTCTTTCGACGCATTGAAACACGCCCTTACAACTGCACCTCTGCTAGGGCCACCGAATTATAACAAGGATTTCCTATTATATCTGGCTGCTGCGGAGTCAACCATAGGCATGGTTTTAGTTCAGGAAGATGATTCGTTCTCTGAATATGTGATCTATTACATGAGTCGAGGCCTCATAGGACCGGAACTTAATTATACCCATCTCGAAAAACTTGCGTTGGCAGCAGTTCATGCTGTTCAACGGTTCCGTCACTATGTTCTGTTTCGTAAGACCACTATCGTTGCCGTCATGAATCCATTTCAGTACATGTTGAAACGACAAGTTATCGGTGGAAAAATCAGTAGATGGATGGTAATCCTCCAGGAATTTGACTTAGACTTCATTTCAGCCAAGTCCAAGGAGTCATTGGTCTTTGCAGAACTTATTTGAGAACTTCCAGTGGAGTCAGGTGACGTCGTGCCTGAGGAATCGCCTATCCGGGGGGATATGTTTTTGATCGAATCATCTGACCCCTGGTATGGAGATATACTGATCTATATCCAGACTTTGAAGTGTCCTACCTCTGCTTCTCATGATGAGTGTCGGTGAATACGCCATCAGGCCAAGAACTATCTTATACTCAATGATACTTTGTATCGGAGAGGGGTAGACTGCATCTTGCGTCGATGTCTCACTCATGAGGAGGTCTTCATAGTTCTCAACGATTGTCATACAGGAGCTTGTGGCAATCACTTATCCATTTTCGCAACAACCCAAAAGATTTTACGAGCCAGTTACTTTTGGCCCACGCTTATAAAATATTGTATCGAGTCGGTCAAGAAGTGCCATCCGTGCCAAATCTTCTCATGGAAGATGAGGTCACATCCAGCTCCCATGTTTCCTATTATCATTGTCTATCCCTTCACCAAGTGGGGGATTGATTACACTACTTGCAACCCCCCATTATCCAGGGGGATTCGCTATATCATTGTGGCTGTCGACTACTTTACTAAGTGGGTCGAAGCTATGCTGACATTTAAAGATGATGGAGAGACTACAACACTCTTCTTATTTAACCAGATCATAGCACAGTTCGGCATCCCGAGAGAGGTTGTCACTGACCATGGCAGTCACTTTTAGAACCAAATGATGACCGAGTTAACGTCAAAGCCTGGGTTACGGCAAGAAAATTCCTCACCTTACTATCCCCAAGCCAACGGACAGGTGGAAGTTGTTAACAAAACTTTTACAATAATGCTACATCGAACCATCAACTCAGCCAAATCCAACTGGCATTTGATGTTATACTCAGCATTATGGGCTTACCGAACATCAGTTAAGACTGCAACTGGTTTCTCACCTTTCCAACTCGTTTATGGGCTGGAGGCAGTCTTGCCCATCGAATGTCAAATTCCATCTCTGAAATTGGCAGTACAGTTATTGCTAGACACTTCTCCACTTGAAGAGCGGTTAGTACACCTTGAGTAGCTTGATGAACAGTGTCGTGATGCGGCCCTAGCCAACGAGGCTCATAAGAATAGGGTCAAGTGTCAATATGATAGGTCCATTCGTCCTCGGATTTTCTTTAAGGGCGACCTTGTTCTGGTTTATGACCAAGATAAGGACCCCCTCGGGGCAGGAAAGTTTAAACCCATGTGGTCCAGACCCTTCATTGTTAAGGAGGTTTTAAAGAAGGGCACTTATCGTCTGGTCGATTTTGAAGGGAATGCTTTGATGAAGCCTAGAAATGGGCTCTACCTCAAGAAGTATTACTCATAGCATCGTCACTATGGGTAACTTTTTGTAACATATGTATAGTCTTTGTGCTATTACTTTCTTTCGTTTCTTTGAAAAACATGTCATGGATGTGTCATTAATGTTATCTTTTGTCACCTTGGCAGATGTCAAGTGAGTCCGAAGTGTTCATTGGGTATGCGGACGGTGCTAGTCGACACACGCAAAGGCTTGCCTCTGTAGCTTGGGTAATCTTTACACCACAGGGTCAGTTGTTATCTTCCAGAGGGATATGCTTAGGTAACACCACGAACAATGTTGCTGAGTATAGCGCATTTATTGAGTTTCTTTGTGACGCTTTGTCATTGGGTATCTCTCGTCTCTGGGTCTATCTAGACGCTCAGCTGGTTGTGTCGCAGCTAAACAGAATATACCGTGTGCATGATCCTACTTTACACCGACGATTCCTTAGGGTACGTCTCTTAGAACGTAACTTTGATTATATTACATATTTTCACGTTCCTAGGAGTCTAAATAAAATCACAAATACTCTAGCTAATCACATTTTAGATTGGCATCTTGCTCACACATAAAAAAGATCATGATCAAACACATGTAAATACATTTTTGTACACATAATCCATAAAGACACATAAAAGAAATAAAAACCATATATATATACATCATAAAATCCTCAGAGTACATAGATGGGCACAAGCGCCTCAAAAAATGGGAACCATATCGAGTCACTAGGGCTTATGCCCTCAAAAAATATATACATATCAGTGCTCGAGGCACATAAAAGTCTACAAAAGCTATTCAGGGCCTATGGGCCCTGTTATAATCATATACAGCCCGACCCAAATGCCTAAACAATCGGACCCATGTCCGAGGTAACCCCACCATATGAGTCTGCATAGAGGGCGGCAAGTCCTCTATCTCTATCATGGGAACTGTGCAGGTGAGCTCAGTGAAGTTCCGATCAACCTGCCTAAGATCCCTCTCAGCCTCTCCTACTGGAGGGTTCCCTGCTACTGCTACTCCCCTGGCGGCGGCAGCAGTGGCCTCTGGCTGTGGGCGGCGCTTGTTCCGTGCAAAATCGGCAAGCCGCACGGGTCCCACATCTGCACGCAACACAAAGTGCATCCATCAGAAACTCTGTGATCCAAAAACATCATATATATCAAAAAGACATAAAAATTACATATGCAAACAAAAAACTGTACAGGTGGAGACTTACCCATCTCCCCCCGCTCCTCACCAGGAGGCACTGGTATCGCTGGATCTCTGGAAAAGTCAATCCCGGCATATGGGTAATCCTCGATCGCTGGAATATTTCATGCCAGCCATGCAAAGAAATCATCATTGAAGGCCTCGGTGGTCCTCCCACCACCCTGTCGCGGCAGCAACGCTACCCATCTGCACACTGCCGGGAAAGTTTCCAGATGTCCTCGTACCGTCATCCGAGGACTAAAGCATGGAACTCTCTCAAAGAAAAATGAACACAGGATAGTCCCAAACCCGAAGTTCTTGTGTGTCCACTGACGGAAATTAGTCAATTGCCTCTTCATGTTCTCCAACAGTGTGGTACTCCAGTCATATATTTGTGCATTCATTCACTGAACGACACAGTTCATCTGTGTGCGCGAAGCCTAATGCACGACTGCAGAGCTGGTAATCCTCCCAATCAATGATAAAATGGTCTGGAGGGTGAGGCTGGTAATCCTACTAACAGGAACCAAGGAAGATACATGCTCGGTCCCAGCCTCACAGTACTCTGCTATCAATTCCGAGACTTTGCTCGACCCCACAGGAAATGTCTGAAAGTTCACGAGTTCCCCTCTCCTCGAGAGGCCCGTCAAAAAGTAGATGTCCTTGGTGGTGGGCACCAAGGATTGCCCCTCTATCATGAATGCCTCTGCATTAGGGTGCCAATAGTCAACCAAGGCATTCAGTAGCCTTGGTTGTGCGTGCATAAACAAACACAGGAAAAATTTCACTAAGCCACACTGCGTCAGCACGGATATCACATTTGGATCTACAACCACTGCCTCATTGCCAGCCTCATGCTCCCTCTCTCTCCAATGAACATACATCCTGTCAACCACAAAAAGAAAAAAAAAGGGAGAGATTAGATCTTGCCAACACATTTTTCGTTGCGCGGGGGGTAACCCGTAGGCTGTCGAGGCGACAGTCGCGGGTACCGGCGCACAATTTTGACTCTGCGCGCGGGTACCTGCAGGCTGTCTCTGGACAGCCCACGGGTTACTAGGGCCGACCCCTTGGAGGGTGACGACCACCCCCAAAACACACTCAAAAACATTAAATGAAGTATTGAAATGCAAGGTGGGGGAGTTTGTACTTACTTGGTCCAAGCAGAAGTCCGTTTGGTCCACTGTAGCTCCCGGAATCACGATCTCTGGCAAAGGGGGTCTTTTGGCTCTAGAGTCAATTTCCAAATCAGCAATGGTGATAATGAGCTGTCAACTTCTATTTATAGACTTTTTGGCCTCTTTTTGTCACCCTTTTGGCCCCTTTTATCAGTTTCTTTATACCAAAAACCATTTTGAGTGGTTCCGGAGTTATATGGGAGGGATTTGATCAGGTATTGGGACATTTTTCATTGAGTTTCAGAAAATATATATATATATATACATACATAAGGACGGTCCATAAAAAAAATTTCAAAAATCAACCTGAGCATATAGGGTAGGATTTCATCCCCACTGTTGCATCTCGTTGCCTTTTGTTTTTACAATATAGGATCGACCCCATCCGGTTGTGACACGGAACCATCATTTCTGCTCTAGAAGTGTTGAAACTTGGTGGTAGAGATTACCAAAACATGGATGCACTAGGTAGTTCCTGGTTGCATTATGGTGTCCATGTTGTTTCTGACAACATAGTAAGCTCGGGAGTCCGTATAGTCTTTCCTGAATATGAGTTTGAGCCTCATTTGCATGGGACTTTTTCACTCTTTGTCTTACCCTCTGGACTCCCAAAATGTAACGGGTCTCCTTTTAAGCCCTTTTCAGACCCTCTAAACATGAAAAGATTGCCGAGCGATCTTGTGACACTTCACGCTCGTTAAATTGAAATGTGAAGTCACATCTGTCCGACAGTAGTTTACCCCTTTTTCGGTCCGGACGGTCAACTGTACGAACAAAGGAATACTCTATCGAATTTCGATTCTTTAGAAGAGTATCCTCAGGTATAATTTTATTCCTTTTTCGGGCCTGAGGGACTAAATTTACGAGAAAGAAACCCCCCCGGAGTCCACAATTAATCTCTTTTCAGACTCCCTAAAATTGAAAAGATTGTCGAGTGACCTTATTCTTTCACACTTGTTAAAACGGTCCAGAAGAATATTCCTGACGGAGTCCATAGTTAAGCTTTTTTC
This sequence comes from Picea glauca, assembly GCA_000966675.3. Taxonomy (NCBI): domain Eukaryota; kingdom Viridiplantae; phylum Streptophyta; class Pinopsida; order Pinales; family Pinaceae; genus Picea; species Picea glauca. Next base: position 93,224 of record JZKD02S1366706.1, on the reverse strand, counting down.
AGACTCCTTAAAATTGAAAAAATGGTCGAGTGATCTTGTCCTTGTCACACTCGTTAAAATGATTTTGAATTGACGTCTAGTCTGTGCTAGTTTACCCCTTTTTCGAACCGACTAGACTATTGACAAAAAATGTACTCAATGGAGTTTCCTTTTATTCTTTTTCAGACTCTCTAAACATGAAAAATCACCGAGATTCCCTTCTATGGGCTCGTTAAACTTACATCGAAGGATGTTACCATTGTGTGTTCTATCAACGACACTTGCATCCTCTACCCATTAGCCTAGTAACAGTTTTCTTTTGCATTTTGACACCTTTGGCCACTGGAGGATTTTTCTCGAGTATTATTTCCTAGAACATCAGTCTTGTCCTTGTGCCTTGAACTTGAATGTTTTCTATGCTCATTCCTCCACTGTAACGTAATATTCCTTTATTCTTTTCAAAATATTCAAAAGAACAAAAAAATCAAATATACCCCAAAAAGAGGATGGGAAAAGTATTTTCTTTATTGGAAGCATCATGAGTCGCCCTTGGATAAAGCACATCTGTCCGTTTGATTCATCATACTTTGGGATGTAGTACGACCTTAG
>JZKD02S1366706.1:61022-92026 GCA_000966675.3 Picea glauca | reverse complement strand
GTGCTATTGTCCAAGGGAAGTTTGTTACTTAGCCTGAGTCGGCCCCTCTGCAATATGTCTCTTGTCCGCATACCCGGCCATCCTGAACGTCCAATCAAGTCTTTGTTCGAAATCAATGAAGCCTTCAGTCCGATCCTCAAGATTATCAAGTCCACAACCGACGAGCCGTCGAAGACCTCTAGGTAGTGCAGTCGTATACTCATATCACACTCCTACCCGAGTGTTGAATATTTTGAAGTTGTTGCTCGAGCTCTGAAGTACATCCATTAGGACAAATCAGCTTCTAAGAGATGGATACTTTCTATGTATATCTTTCTGATTTCGAGATGTAGCTCCGCTGTGTAATGGTCGCGGCTACTCTTTATAGTTATTTGACATGGATCTATAGTGTATTTGATTGGTATCCATGGTTCTGATTTATCCTGAGAATGGGTATGCCCACCTCAGTGAGACATTTTATATTTTTTGCAGACGACACTTCCTGATTCCTGATTCCTGGGCTCACTCATTCAGCATATCAGTACAAGATTGGTAACGAATTGGTAATGTATTTCGGCCATCAGATTCTCTTCTGACCTCACACATTAGGGGGCATATGTTATAACCCTAAATTGCACTATCCATGCTTACCTGGCATCAGGCCAACTCATTTCCCTTCATTGCCAAAGCCATGATGAACAGACTCTTTAAAAACCTCTCAAATCAAGCAACCTACACCCTAACCCACTATTGGGAGCGTTGGAATGCTGGCAGGCCTTATACTGCATGCGTTGGAACGTGGGCTGGCCCACTACAGCCAGTGTTTACCTAACAAAGCAAAAAATCAGGAAAGTTTCCGCCAGGATGAAAAGCTTTGGGTCAGTTAACTGTAACTCCTAGCCATGCATGGCCGAGAGTTTGTCTAAAACCCTAGCTCCTTCTAGCCTATGAAAGAAGGGGCAAGGGTACTATTCAAAGGAGGAAAAATCATAGCAAAGAAACTCTGCCCAATTGCCAAATTCATTTTGTCCCAACCCTTTAGCCTTTCTTCAAGCTTTAGGAGAATTCAAGCAAAGCAGTTGGAGGACAAAGAAGAAGAGGAGCCCAGGATCAGGATCGAGGAATAGTGGCCGGTCTCTATAATCATTGTAAGTTGATTCATGTTGAGATTAATAAAAAGATACTTTTCCCATCCCGAATACACGAGTCTTGTATGTTTTATTTGATTTGTGTTTAATCTCTAATCCTCTAGTAGAACAATATCATGCATGTGTAGTTTTGTCTTGATTGTAGGATCGCTTTTTGGAAGGAGCAGCAGAAGCAAGGAGATAAAGCTCAATGAAGGATCTACACCAACCGTTGATAAAAAGGTTAGTTGATTCTTCCCATGTGTGCATGTGAAAAAGGGTTTTAGATTCGGGGTAGAAGGTTAAAAGTAGCTTATGAAGGGTCGTGATATGCATGCAAGTTTAATCCCTATCTTGTTAGTCCGTAGGGTAGAATACCCCACAACATTAGGCCTATGTTGTAAAGTATAAATAAGTAGCTAGGCAATGTAAGAGGAGTCAATGGCTTAGTGCTAGTAATTAGATCTGTGTGATCAAATGTAAACGGTCTGTGCATGATTGTAATAGGCTTGCAGAGATGAGTGCAAGTGTTGTAAGTGTTGAGTGCACAGATTGTAAGAAGGCTCTATGTTAGATCTAATCAGGGAAGGAGAATATAGAGAGGTGCGTGCAGATCTCTTGTTCTATGCGGAGTACAAGTTGAGCTTTGTGTTGTAATCAGATTGACCAAAGATAATAAAGAAGAATAATACTTTCCAGACGTAGCCCCAGGGTGGGGGTGAACCACGTAAACCTGTGTGTCATGCTTTGTGTTGTTGCTTCCTTGTGTTTTCACTATCTTGCTAAGTGTTATGCCATGATTAGATAGATTTGTTTATGATTTGTGATTCTCTAGATGTATATGAATAGTATATCTGATGAGTATGATAATGCTCAGTGTTGATCTACAGGATCTAATATTTTTTGTTGTTTCTATAAACTGAAATATCTTATATATGAGCAAGTACTGTGATGTTATGTCTCATCTGTGAAGTACAATAAGGGTGAATAGTGATGAATGAATGATGCTAAGTTCTATGTAAAGGATATAATCATAGATCTGTGTCCCAACTAAGGTTGCAGACACCTGATTCTTGCAACCACCCCTACCTCTATCTCGGGTGAGACTTCATCTGCTTCGCAGGTGTTGCCAAAAGGGTCGGTAGTTAGGGCTTTGTTGGTGCATTCTTGATAGTTAAACCCTAGGTCTGCCCCTGTGCCAAAAAATGGTTCCATTGTCGAGACCTAAAACTGTGATTGCTAGGAAATGAGGAAGAAGAAACTTTCTGCAAAAGAAAGCTCTATGTGTAGACCTGTTGCCCTAGTACGTAGATTTTTACTTGACCTGTGAAGCTTTGTGCCAGGAATAAGGTCATATATGAATAAAGGAAGATCATATCCAAAGAAAAGAAGTGATATATGAACACTCTATCCTCTAAGAAAAGTAAAAGTGGAAATTTCTGAAAGAAAGAAGTCAGATTTGGAGAAAAGAGGTAAGATCTGTAATCTCTGTGCTCTAATAAAGGTAAGAATAGTAAAAAAAAATTAGATCTGGAAGATTTGTGCTCTGTAGAAGTAATATAAGTGAATTTTTTTGTTTCTAAAGCATGGATCTAGGTATGTTTGATAGATTATGTCTTAGCTTAAAACCTAGGGCATTAATCGATGAAATAAAGTTTGATATGAATATATTTGATAAGCATAATGATAGATATGTCATACCTATGCATAGAAAAAATTTATGGACTAACAAGTGGATGCAGGATCCTAGAAAGAGTTTTTTGTAGGATAGCTACCATGATCCTGGTGCACAGTACAAAATAAGTTGGGGAACATTTAAACAAAAGAGAGGGTTAACTCTATGTTATAGTTGCAAAAGACCGAGATATCTTGATAAGGAATTCCCTGGTGGAAGAACTAATTGTCTCTGTTGCAAAGCTTTAGAACATGAAGTGTTGGATTTCCCTAGAATGATTGCTAAGATTGAAAGAATGAATCTAAATGAAGAAAACCATAAAGTAGATACATAAATAGTAGAAACTCAGACAGAGTCAAAAAATATATTTCTATAGATGAAAGACACGTTGAATGAGCACCGACATGTTAGGCTATCAGAGATCTTCAAAGAAAAGGAGAAAGTCAAAGAAATAATAAGGGACATCGACATTGACTATATTATTGATGAAGAAACACAAGTGAACATTATGCTAGAAAGAACTTGGGAAGCTATAGGGAATCCTACCTCGATCCCTTCCCTAGGAGGAACAAGTTTATTCAGAGGAAAGCTAGTAAACCTACGTGGAAGGCTCAGCCGAATACCTATGACTGTCAATGGAACTTAGACTGAGGAAGACTTTGATATCATTAAATTTATTGAATACAAAACCTCATTTACCATGCTCATAGGAAAACCTTGGATTGATAGAGAACAAGATAGACAAAAATAGGAAGAAGAAGTTTTGGAACAGAAGAAGCAAGAGTTAAAAGACTTTATGACCAGAAGGATCGCGTACTTGATTGAAGAACAAAAGAGAAGATCACAGATATTTAAATATAGCAACTCTGATGTCAAGGATAAGAGAACACTAGAGGACTTGCAGAAGATTGACTTACCTATTTTTGATATAGAAGAAGTATTATCCAGGAACCCTAGGAAAGAATTTCAACAGCGCGAAGTAACTAAGACAACAAAAGATAAGCATCAATATGGTAAAAGCATTACTGAGATGAAGCTCACTAGGAAGAAGGCTAGAAACTTAAGAAAGAAAAGGGCTAATACTATAAGGTCACAAGAGGTTCTAGAAGATACTTCGCAGAAAGAAAAACTACAGAATTGGAACTTCGTCAAGATATCAGAACAATGACATAGAGTACTTCGCCATGATGAAGCAATATAGCTATTGGGGCCGATATATATGTTCGACTTCCACTCTGAACAAGAAGAAATTAAATAAAGGTTCGCCATCCAACCATTGAAAAGCACCATAACAAGTCGAACAAGAGTTAATGAAGGATCATGCCAATTGCAAGCAGTCTGTTACTAAGTTTCCCTACTTAGTCCATTGCGCCATGCACCGAGAATAATTTTTTCTAAGTAATAATTTGAGCGCAAAACCTAAAATTAATTCACCCTAAGATCATTGCCTTGTTCCCATACTATTCACTATAGTCTCTGAATTCCTCTCGCACCTGAGCTAGCTGACCCAAGCTTGTATGTCGGACGAGCTCATCGCTGCTAATAAAATCGTTGAAGAAGTTCTAATTGACTTAATGACTGAGAGATTCATGTTAGAACGAGGAGTGTCTATGGGTGTATAGGCATCGTCCTCATGAGAATTTCCAGCTTTCCCCTCCATTGTTCGAGCAAGACCATCATGACTGCCTTCGGAAAGACGATCTAAGATCGGAAACGAATTTTCCACTGTGAATATGATCCCAAGTATCTTGCCTAAGTATATCCCACCACTAAGAGGCATAGTGAATCAAGAAACTGTACCCAAATACTTCGACTATGCTGTGGTCACTGCGTACCTCTCGAAAGGAGTGTGCGTAGTTCGTGCTGACTAGGATAAGCTCGTTGTGCTGAAATTTAGTGGTTTTAACCATGGAGATCACAAGGTTTATAGTATGCTAGCCCCACACAAGTACTTAACTATCACAAAAGGAAGGAACCCAAATATTGTCCCTCATCAATGGACCCATAACCTTGCATAGTCAACCCTCCTCAATGTAATGAAGATTCTGCATTTTGGGAGGCATCAAGAAGTGAATGCATGCGTCATATTTTTGTTGTCTTTCTACCATGGAGGATACTTATGGTTGGACCTCCGCATCACTGTGGATCCTATTTTGATCAATCAGATCACAAGGCTAAGCATGCAGGGCCCTAACCCGCATGATTTTTACCCTGAAAAGACTGCAGATTGCACTCTCGCCCAGCAAATAAAAGACATGTATGGTGATATAGAGAAGGGAACATGAGGTTACAAGGTAGCCTCCATTGAGAATGTATTATTGCACCTCGGTTTCCATATGATTGCAGGGAAGTTAGTCCGCAAAAGCATACCTACACAAGTGACCAGATTGGTAGTTGACCTTGCAGGGAAGTGTGCGGAGGGACTACAAATGAACTGGGCAAAGTATCTTATAAATCAACTAGAGAGTCACTGCATACAAGTGCAAGACCAAGGGTATGAATTCCACTTTAGTTGGTTGCTCATAATCATCGCTTTCATCATTTGGGAGCTACCAGAAGGTGCCACTTTTCTAGATATCGAACCCTTTGAACCATTGGCCGTGAAGTTATGTATGCTATGGTAATCTAGTGACATGAACAAGAAGTGGTAGTCCAATGCCATATTCCATGCTTAATACAATCAATTGAAGAATGAAATCCAGTCTACATCGTGCCTCACACCAAACACACTTCATAGGTTTAGACCTTTGATCAAATTCAGCATAGACCGCCACTTCACCTATATCACACCATGCACTGATGAGAAGAAATAGTAACTCTAGTGTTACTATAAGTTGACAGAAGAAGACTTTGAGCATATTACCAAGGAATGGTTGGCGAACCTCCTTGTTGCAGCAGATCCCACAGAGATGTCCGATATGGATAGCCCTGAAGCTATGTTGGATACACCTGGACTGCGCAAGACTAAGAAGGATGTGGAAATTCAAGATGTCCATAGCACATCCACGAATACCACTTTGATCTCACCTGCAAAGGGAGGTAACGATGAAGAACTAGGTGGCATAGAATTTGAGCAAAACAAAGGTGAGGTTACTCTGCCTGGAGAGGAGGGGGATCCTTCCAAGAAAAGGAATATTACCCCACCGAAGCCCTTGTTCTAAAAGAAATCTAAGGCCACATGGACTATGTTCAAGACTACCCTTACATGGGATGAATTCAACTTATTGATCGCTGCGTTGAATGATGCTTAACTAGAGATTGCAGACAGACAAGAAGCAAAGTAGGGGGAGATATTCAACCGACTCAAGGGTGAATTTCAAGAAGTGTAACAGGCACTCCAGTCCAGCAAAGCAATTTCTACGACACCCTTGACAATTGAAACAAAAGGAATAGGTGATGAGCCCACCCAATTACACCAGATCGTCGAGAAAGTTGAACCTCACCTTCGACGAGCTCAAGAATATATAGCGCAAGCCACCCAAGATTTGACACAAGTACAAAGCGCACATATAGTACAATAGAGGAAGGTAGAACAGGAACATATTGCCTTACAAGAGAAGTGGGAGGAGGAAAAAGAATAGTTACAGTAGAGCAAGGACCACTTGCTAGCAGAGCAACTTGAAATACAGGAAAGAGTTCACAGAACACTTCGCTCTGTGATGATCATTGAAGTGAAAATTGAAGAACTTGTACCATAGTAGGTGGCACAAATTGAAGAAGTAATCCAACAACTTCAACAATGTATCACAGATCTGTAACTTCGTACCATGCCTGAGACTCCACAAGAAGTAAGAGATTTGATGGAAGCACTTGCCCATAGCACAATTGGCTGATTAAAAACCTTGGCTTTGGAATGTAAGCAACTGAGTGCTAGAAGAACCTAGACCTATGAGAACCTCATAGAGAACCCAGAATTGTAGACATTAGAATCACAATTCCAAGAAGCAAAGTAGCATGCAAATATGCTACAGGCGCAGCTAAAGGCCTTGACCCCAGTTGAGATAATGAAGCGATTTCTAGAACAACACACCGCCCAAAAATAGGTACACATGCCACAAAGTAAAGTGATGGAAGTCTCTCAATGACTTCAACCACTCCAAGAGAAAGCATGCCAACTGTTCACTGAAGTTGAGAGCCAGGAAGCCGATCTTGAACAGGTTGTCATCACTACAGAAAAATGCATGGAAGAACCAGTAAACTACATAGTGATCCAAGAGTTCACTAAGAAAGAGGTTGTCGCAACAGGTCGAAGTAGCTTGGGCCAAGCTCGAGACATTAAAAAAGGAGTTGATCAGACTAGAGTGACTCGGGACGAGTCACAGGTGAGTGTTGGGAGCTTGTTAGCCCTTGACCAAGTTTTGTGGAATACTTGGTCATATTTGACCATTTTTGGACATTGACACCCTGTCAAAGATGGAGCGCCAGGCAAGGTAGATATCAGGGGATCTTTGCCCACTTTTGGGGCCCTTTTAGGGTTTTTGGTTTAATGTAATGGGAAATGGATGTCGGCCCATGGGTTTACCCATGTTTAGGCCTATGTTGTAAAGTATAAATAAGTAGCTAGGCAATGTAAGAGGAGTCGATGGATAAGTGCTAGTAATTATATCTATGTGATCAAATGTAAATTCTCTTTGCATGATTGTAAAAGGCTTGCAGAGCTGAGTGCAAGTGCTGTAAGCACTGAATGCATAGAATGTAAGAAGGCTTTGTGTTAGATCTACTCATGGAAGGGGGATCTGGAGAGGTGTGCATAGATCTCCTGTTCTATGTGGAGTACAAGTTGAGCTATGTGTTGAAATCAGATTGACCAAAGCTAATAAAGAAGAAGAAGACTTTCTGGACATAGCCCTAGGGGGGGGTGAACCACGTAAACCTATGTGTCATGTTTTGTGTTATTTCTTCCTTGTGTTTTCACTATCTTTCTAAGTGCTATACAATGATTAGATAGATTTGCTTATGCCTTGTGATTCTCTAGTTGTATATGAATAGTATATCTGATGAGTATGAGAATTCTTAGTGTTGATCTACAGGATATAATATGTTTTGTTGTTGCTAAGAACTGAAATATCTTATATCTGAGCAAGTACTGCGATGTTCTGTCTCACCTGTGAAATACAATAAGGGTGAATAGTGATGAATGAATGATGCTAAGTGCTCTATAAAGGATATAATCATAGATCTTTTTCCTAGCTAACGTTGCAGACACCTGAGTCTTGCAACCATGCCTACCTCTACCTCGAGTGAGACTTCATCTGATTTACAAGTGTTGCCAAAAGGGTCAATAGTTAGGGCTTTGTTGGTGTGTTCTTGAGCGTCGAACCCTGGGTCTACCCCTGTGCCAACAACCACATACTATTATTTCTTTAATCTCTTCTAAGAAATGCAGTAAGGTCATTTCACATACCGGGAAGTTCTTCTTTTTTGTGATCCATGCTCATAGTAAGAAGAAGGTCACCACCAGATCCTTGGACTCTACACAATGCCCCTCTTTAGAGAAAAAGAAAGTGGATAGGATCATGGAAGAATATAGAGAAATATTCACCTCAGCTATAGGGGTATCGACACACTGCCAAGTCAAGCATCCAATTGATCTGACCCCCGGTAGAAGTCTTCCTAATGGATTACTCTATTGATGTTCACTAATGGAGAATGACGAAATGAGGCATCAGATCCAAGAGCTTCCTCAAAACGGGCACATCAGACCCAACTCTTCCCCTTGCGGAAGCCCGATTGTACTCATGTAGAAGAAGGATAGGACTTGGCGACTCTTCATTGATTATAGAGCCTTAAACAAGATCACAGTCAGGAACTGCTACCTGATCCCTAGGATTTCTGACCTTATTGACCAACTCAAGGGGGGAAATTTCTTCAGCAAGATTGACCTGAAGTCTGGCTATCACCAAGTTCCCATCGAACCAATTGATGTCTAGAAGACAACCTTCAAATCTAAAGATGGTCTCTACAAATGGATAGTCATGCCCTTTGGCTTATGAAATGCACCAGCCACTTTCATGAGATTGATGGATGATGTATTGAGACCCTTCATGAACTCCTTTGTGGTAGTATATTTGTATGACATCCTCAAATTTGACAGAACATGGGAGGAGCACATGCAACATATTCAATAGGTTTTGAGCGCTCTGCGACAACACCAACTTTATGATAACTTGGAAAAATGCTCTTTTGGCATGAACAGGGTCCAATACCTAGGATAAATTGTTGATGAGCATGGGGTACATGTTGATCTAGATAATATTCAATTTATCTGTGACTTTCTAGCTCCAACCACACTAACCTATTGGCATGTTTTACAGGCAACGTATTCTTGTCATTGATGGCAAGTACAACAACGACGATGGCTTAAGTACAGGAAGAATGTGCCAGGCAGGCACCAGAAGTATTTTGGGAAGACGTAGCAGAGAAAGCTCGATAAAATCAGAAGAGATGCTTAAGTACAGGAAGAATGTGCTAGGCGGGCACCAGAAGTATTTTGGGAAGACACAGCAGAGCAAGCTCAATAAGATCGGAAGATATAGTGTAAAGGTGCTTGGAAATTGATGGAAAATAGGCTCAGAAGATATTGTAAGTCCAAATAGGAGAAGCACGCAGATGGAGGACAAATATTAGGCATTAGATCTGAGCGTGGGGATCGACAATCGTTATATCTAGGAGAACCTGTATGATCTTTAAAGTGCAAGGTAAAGCGGGCTTTCAAAATCCTAAAAGAAGGAGGACCATTCATCTTCAGGTAGGACACATGGTCACAGATCAACATTTCACTAACTAAGAAGTCAAAGGAAGGAAGTGCTTCCTTGTAGTGGGTGCTAGAGAAACAAGGGAGTTGGTGCTTCCTTCTAGTGGGTGCTAGAGAAACCAGGGAGTTGGTGCTTCCTTCTAGTGGGTGCTAGAGAAACCAGGGAGTTGGTGCTTCCTTCTAGTAGGTGCTAGAGAAAACAAAGAGTTGGTGCTCTTAACAACTTGCAGCTTGCAAAATAGAGGTTGTAGCCTCACAATGAGTTGGAGCTCATAAGTATGATAATGTACAGAATGTAAAGATTACTTATCATACCAAGAAGAAGAGGTTTTTACCCTTTATGGTTTTCCTCGGGAAATATTTGTCTCTACATATTTCATATATGTGACTGATGTCGAATGTCCTATTGCTTATCTCCCTGCATTATTGTGATTTTCATTGAGTTCTTTGTAAAGAGTTTAAAATAAGCATAATTGTTTAAGCACAATAACAATTGATTCACCCCCCCCCCCTCTTAGTTGTCCAACAATTGGTATCAGAGCTGGTTCCTTTTATCTAAAGGTAGATATATAAGCTTAAACATGACAATTCATGAAAGGAATTCAACCACTAAGCCTCCTCTATTTGATGGAACAAATTTTTCCTTCTAGAAGGTTAGAATGAGAACATACCTAATGGCCTTAGGTGTTGATGTTTGGGATGTAGTAGAGACTGGATACATAAAGCTTGTTGTGCTAGCCTCCAAGGATGATAAGTTAGAATTTAGCTTTAATGCTAAGGGAATGAATTCTATTTTGAATGGACTTGCAGAAGCCAAGTTTGTAAAGGTGATGCATCTTGAAACTACCAAAAAATGTGGGAGAAACTTATTAGAAGCTATGAAGGAAATGAGAAAGTAAAAGATGTCAAATTTCAAACATTTAGGTTGAAGTTTGAACAACTAAAGATGAATGAAGATGAAACAATTAGCAATTATTTTTTAAGATTTGAAGAACTTGTGAATTCCATGAAGGGTCTTGGTGAGAAGATTGAAGAATCAATTTTAGTTCAGAAGATTTTAAGATCTTTGCTTGATAAATTGAATCCAAAAGTCTTTGCAATAGAAGAACTAAATGATCTTAAAAATATGTCCATTGATCAACTCCTAGGAACTCTGACTGCATATGAAATGAGAATAAACAAAGATAAATCCATTACTAGAGAAGCATCTTTTAAAATAGACGAGAATACTGATTCAGATTTAGATGATATTGAGGCAAAATTTGTAAGAAGGTTAAAGAAAGGATCACGAAAATATCAATTCAAGCTTCCCTTCAAATGTTTTAACCGTGGTAAGATAGGTCATTTTGGATCTAAGTGTCCCCAATAGAAAAAGGACCAGAACTCTGATGATGAAAAGAAGTACAAATTCAAGAAATATAGTAAAAAGAAAAGTTTATGTGCAAACAATGACAATTCCTCATAAGACATAGATAGTGATTCATCATGTGAAAACAAAGTGAATGATTTTATTCTTATGGCTATGGGATATTTTGATTATGAACACACAGGAGGGAAATGGATGATGAAGAAGTTGTGGTGGATATGGAAGGTGAATTAATCAGCTCTTTGGAAGAAATTGACAGACTTGGATGTAAGAAGAGAAAACAAAAACAGTTGTTGAAGAGGTTTAAAATGAATGGTGAAAATCCTGATGAAATCTTTTCTCTACTAAAAGTGGAGTTAGAAGAGGCAAAGAAAATATAAGACATACTGAAACAACAATTATTAGAGAAGAAAGCGAGGTGTGAAGCCTTAGAAGAAGAGATAGTAAAAACTAGGAAAGAGTTGGAGAAGTTTCAAGCCTTGTATCATCAGAATATGTCAAGTATCAAAGCCTTAGAAGGATTAGCCACCATTCTGAATCAGCAAAGGAATCCAACGATAAAAAATATTTTGGGTTATGAAGAGGGATCAAGTAGTGGTCAGCCAAGAAACAAAGAACCCATCAAGTTTGTCAAATCTACAACCAATGACAACAACAAACCTGTAGAAACAAAGGAAGACAATCAGCTGCCCAGGAGGAGTAAAGAAAAAGGTGCCAGGACTGAATCTGCAGAACAAATAAATAATGCTCTACCTGCTCAAGGAAATCATCAGTATGGAAGAAATCAACCTACTCAAAGAAGACAACCATTTTCCAAGTACCGAGGATTTTTCTATGGATATTGTTTTTTTTGTTCTAACTTTGGTCACAAAGTTGTAAACTATTCTTTAAAATTTAGATATGAGCAAGAAAGACATTCAAGGTATAGATATATGCCACAACAACGAATGAGACACCCAAGTAAAAAACCTCCATAGATTGCAAATCACTTGATGGTTGGGAAAAGGACACAGGTTAAGCATAACAATCATTTTGACTCTTTAATCAACGAACCAGAATGTTACATCTGTCATAACTATGGACATAAAGCTATTGATTGTCGCTTCAAGAACTATGAATCAGATTTGAATTCCTCTTCTGAAAATGTCAAGGTTTGTAAGAAGAAAGAAAGTGATCAGTGTGGATTAGTGTTGTCGGCTCAAAGACAAAAGAACCCCTGGAATATAGATAGTAGATGTTCCAAGCACATGACTGGAGAAAATAATAGGCTTCTGTTTATAAGAAAAATCAAGAAAGGAAATGTGATCCTTGAAAATGATGCACCAGGTAAAAACAAGGATAAAGGGATGGTGAGTTTAAGTAATGGAAAAGGAGATTCTCAGGATGATCTTCCTATAGATGGGATGAAACATAATTTTATCAATGTAATTCAAATGTGTGACAGAGGATGTAAAGAGGTGGTCATATCCAAAGACTGTAAGATAAAGTCTGTAAACTCAGAACAAGTGGTGGATAAAAGCATAAGGACAAACAATAATGTTGATGTTGAATCCTCCCCTGCAAGTAAAGAAGAAGATTCATATACAATAAAAGAATGTTTAGTTAGAATTTATCACATGGAAGAAGTAGAAGAAGAATCATGTCATAAGATGCAAGAAGAAGTTTTGAATGTTGAGAAATCAAACACCCAAAGCAAGTTCTTGAACAAATCCATGACCCAGGATAAGGTCTTGGATAGTCAGATATCACCAACTAACAAATCTGGTGTTGGATACATCAAAGAAGAAAACAATACTCCTAAGAAACTTGATACAAGTCCTTCATTTATGAGAAATAAAAGCAGGTATGAGAGTGGTTGTAGCGATTTTTTCTTGTGATTGAATATGGTTATAAAATCCTTGGATTGTAGGGATCATGGAAGAAAAATGAAATTGTAGTAATAAAGATCGATGAGAATCAATGGGGAGATCCAAGGGTTATTTAAAAAGTACAAGCTACAATTGCGCAGTGTTCAAGTAGGACAACGACATTTGCAGCAACAACATTCTGATGTACAAAATTATATACATGACATTTTGTAGAGATAAGAAGAGGAAAGACCTTGTCAGGGAAAGCTAACCTTTTAGAAACAAAGGAGGAAAACAATTAGAAGCAGAGAGAGAACGGTGACAGGGGGAGTCATCTAGTTATGACAAGAAAAGGTTGATGAAGGAGTCCCAATAAGAGAGGTGCGAAATATTGAGTCTGCTACAGAGGACACGGTTGAAGATGAAGATGAACAGGTCCAAGAATCAGAAGGATAAGACTCTGGCTTAGATACAAATACTTTGCAGTACTCAAATAAGACAATTCATCCATTTAGAGGGAGTTTGTATTAGTTGAATATCTGATACCTCCAACAAGTACTGCAACAACTCAGGGGGAGTTTGTTTTCTTTGACATTGATGTCTAAGGGGGAGAAAAGAGTCTAGGTGTCTTTGTTGCCATCAATGCCAAAGGGGGAGATTGTTGGCATGTTTTACAAGCAGCGTATTCTTGTCATTGGTGGAAAGTACAACAACGACGATGGCTTAAGTACAGGAAGAATGTGCCAGGCAGGCACCAAAATTATTTTGGGAAGATGTAGCAGAGAAATCTTGATAAGATCAAAAGAGATAGTGCAGAGGCTTAAGTATAGAAAGAATGTGCTAGGCAAGCACCAGAAGTATTTTTGGAAGACGCAGCAGAGAAAGCTCGATAAGATCAGAAGAGATAGTGCAGAGGTGCTTGGAAATTGATGGAAAATGGGCTTGGAAGACATCGTAAGTCTATACAAGAGAAGTGTGCAGATGGAGGATAGATATTAGGCGTTAGATCTGAGCACGGGGATCAACAGTCGTTATATCTAGGAAAACCTGCATGATATTTAAAGTGCAAGGTAAAGCGGTCTTTCAAAATCCCAAAAGCAGCAGGACCGTTCATCTTCAGGTAGGACATCTGGTCACAGATCAACATTTCGCTGACTAAGAAGTCAAAGGAAGGAAGTGCTTCCTTCTAGTGGGTTCTATATAAACTAGGGAGTTGGTGCTTCCTTCTAGTGTGTGCTAGAGAAACCAGGGAGTTGGTGCTTCCTTCTAGTAGGTGCTAGAGAAAACAGAGAGTTTGTGCTCTCAACAAGTTGCAGCTTGCAAAACAGAGGTTGTAGCCTCACAATGAGTTGGATCTCATAAGTATAATAATGTACAGAATGTAAATATTACTTATCATACCAACAAGAAGATGTGTTTACCCTTTATGGGTTTCCTCAGGAAATATCTGTCTCTGCATATTTCATATATGTGACTGATGTCAAATGTTCTATTTGCTTATCTCCCTGCATTATTGTGATTGTCATTGAGTGCTCTGTAAAGATTTTAAAATAAGCATAATTGTTTAAGCACGATAACAACTGATTCACCCCCCCCTCTCAGTTGTCCAACATGAATGATCTTTGGAGCTTCTTGGGACTAGCCAATTTATACTGACGGTTCGTGTTGGGATTCCACCATATTTCTCAGGCCCTCGTCCAGGTGACCAATGGTGGTGGCAGGGCCAAGTTTGTGTGGGGGAAGTAGAAGAAATGAGAATTCGATGATATGAAACATTGCTTGTGCTCATATCTAGTACTCTCCTTACATGATCTACAACAACCATTCGATATTGAGACTGATGTATCTAACTATGTTGTAGGTGCAGTCCTCACTCAACACGGGCATCCTGTGGCATACCATAATGAGACACTCTCTAATATTTTCCAAAAATACCCCACCTATGAAAAGGAAATTTATTCCATTTTCCAAGCCTGTCGTCAATGGAAACATTACATTCTGGGGAAAGAGACGATCATACACACTGATCAGAAGCCTCTTTAGTTCATACATACATAGGGGAAATTACAAAATGACAACCATAAGAAGTGGTCCACCTACCTGCAATAGTTCCATCTCAACATCGAGTATAATATATGTATCTCCAATCGTATCATTGACTGCCTCAGTTGGCCTCCTGTGGTTGAACTCACCACTGTGCTCCATTCCTATGGACATGAAACATCGGAGTGGCCCCAACTTTAGCAACAAGATCCAGGCTTCGCCACCACATATCATCTCTTGGGTACAGGCACCGCTATCACTTCTTTTCACATTAAGGAAGGAATCTTATGCCACCTGGTCCATCTCTGTGGTCCTACAATCGAGTGTGAAAAGATGATTTGGGAATCCCACTACAGTCGGGTGGAAAGACATTTTGGCGTACAGAAAACATTGTTCATTCTTTAGAAAAAAAATTATTGGCCAAAACTTTGACAGGACGTCAGCAAGTATATCAGGTCTTTCACTCCTTGCACCATTTCCAAGCCAACCATAAAGAAGTAAAGCTTATACACCCCTCTTCCTATTCACTAGAAGCTGTGGAAATCCATATCCATGGATTACCTGTCTGGTTTTTCATCCACCAATCATGTAAATGACTGCGTGTTTGTGGTCGTTGATCGGTTTTCTAAGATGGCCATCCTCACAGCCAGTAAGAAGAATGTCACATTGGCAGATACTACCAATCTCTTCTTCGAACAAGGCTGGGTGCACTTTTGGATACCACGTACCATCATACTCGACCAAGACAATAGGTTCCTCAACACCTTTTGGTTGAGTCTCTGATCTCTATTGGACACCAAGGAAACAAAATTCACTACTTTCCACCCCCAAATTGATGGCCAAACCGAGGTCGTCAATCGGATTATTGTGCATATCCTATGTATGTACAATTCTAAGAATCCCTGAACATGGGAAGAGAGTATCCCATATGTCCAACACAGTTACAACAATACTCTCCATAGTTCCACCGGCCATAGTTCATTTCAGGTGGGTGTGGGATTCCAAACCTTGTGACCCATTGATGTTGCACTTCCTCTTGCCTCTGCACAGAAAAAATCTTCCCCTGATCAGTCTGCGATAAAAAAATCAACCACATTTATTGAAAAGATTCAACACATCCTCCAATAGGTTCAAGAGATTTTATAGAAAGAAAATTCTAAGTACAAGTAGCACCATGATCAACACAAGGTACCACACTAGGTTCAGGTTGGTGACAAAGTATGGTTACATTTATAGAAGAAGCCTCTCACTGAGCCCCATTGGAATCTTCTCCCACTTTATTATGGGCCTTACACAATTATCAAGGCTGTGGGTAGAAATGATAACCCTGACTACATATAACAAGAATCCAACAAATAGATAGTGGACACATAGGTCAGAGGCACTCACCAACAACGGATCTAGCTTTATTGGGTTGTCAAGGCAGGGAAACTCCTACACCAAGGAAAGTGGCTCACCTGGAGCCAAATCTAAAAGAAGTTTCCTCACTTGATGGGGGAGAGCAATTCAATAGAGACCATTCCTTCCTAAAGGGCGAGGATCAATCCAAATTGATATTGGTGGCCACCCACCTATTCCAACTATCTCCTCGTGTCTGTTTTTTATTCAACACGTCTTTCTTTACTGCTTTATAATTGTGAGTTCTACACTTCTAGGGATATCTGAAGCCTCACATATTCTTCAGGTGGATATAGGTGGCCTCTTTCCTAATCCAACTGGCTTATTTTGTATTTTTTCATGTCATCACATCTTGTTATACTTCTAGGACTATTTTGGGGCCCCAAATGTTGTTTTTTTGACTCGCCGTAGTCAAACTGTAGACAGAGTCAAAGTATTATGGTGGAATGTGTAGTTCTCTAAAAAAACCTTTCCAACAGACTATCAAAAGCCTAAAATGGAGATCGTATGCAAAATTTATGGCCCTAGGAAGTTGAGGTACCAAATTACACCAACTTACCCATAGGGCCCACATGACTTTTGGCGTTTCACCTTCTAGGGTTAGGTTTTTGGATGTCTAGGGTTTTGGAATTCATGAGTAATATGAAATGGGTCTTTGGAACCTCATTGTAATCGATTTTGATTAGACAGATGCACATAACAACCACATATCTTCTCAGAGATAGCTACCACCATTCGAGCAAGTTTTAGTTTTGCAATATTATTTAATAGAAGATATTGGTCATTGGATATTTGTTTTATTCTTCCTATCTCTGTGTTTATGATATTTAGTCTGTTAATCATTCTGTTCCACTCCTGAATATGGATTAGTGGTATCAGAGTGGTCTTCTCTTCATTTATTTTACTTTTTGCATGTCCTCGACAAGGTCTGGGTACAAGAAGTTAGGACTCGAACCAATCAAGCCATTACTAGATCAGTCGCGTCAAGCCTGAAAAAAACACATGGGAGACGAAAAGAAATATGATCGAGCAGAAGATCCTATTAATTTTTTTCTCGAGGAATCCCTCGTGTGACAAAGGAACGAAATGATGGAAAACTTCATGTAGATCCTTTGACAGTTCTCCATGGGAGAAGCATCTTCATCAAGCAGCCATGAAACCCCCTTCAAGGTACATGTAAATTTTTATATTCCATTATTTTAAGGACTTCTAGATGCGGATGTTGTAGATAAATGGTTGAATCTGCTCTAGGGATATTTTTCAGCCACAATTTTTTCGATAGGGAAAATATCACTTTTTCACTCCTCAAGGTCATTCCCCATGTTAAGGACTGGTGGGATACTTAATCTAAGAAAAGGGCCATGGAGGAATCTGTAATTTTTGTGGTGGCCCCTACATGGGATTCCTTCTGTGATGCCATTAAATAACAGTATTACCCTATTTGAAACTACAAGGACTGGTACACCAGATGGACCACACTACATTAAGAAAGGAACCAGACAGTACGAGACTTCATCAATATTTTCCATACCCTACACACCAAATTGGGTTTCAAATATTCTGAGCATCATTTGGTGCTCAAATACAACGATTGTTTGCATAGATATATGCAAATAGAAATGATTTTTCTGGACATCGCCTCATTGGAAATGGATTATAGATACATTGTCAAGATCAAGCATAAATTTAAGAAAAAATGGTGATATTTTGGATCTGCAAACCCCTCACAGCGAAAGAAAGGAAAAGGAAACCCCAACCCATACAAAAAAGGACCAAGCCAAGATTTCCACCCTCAGGACAATCCATCCAAACCGTAGCACAAGAAGGGAAATGAGAAGACGAGGAAGGGCACAGAAAAATGGTGTGAGTACCATAAAATTCCTTGGCACAACACCAACAAATGTCACTCCAAGAAGTCCCTCGTGGCTGAGATGAAGGCTTATGGGTCAGAGTTCGATTCTGATTCTGAGTCAAATCCTAAAGGAGGGAATCATATTATTGATGTTGAACCTAGTGCCATGGTCTCTACCACCAAAGTCCATCCAAGCGAACCAGAAGAACCAGAGGAAGGAGAATGCCTCTTTCACTTGTAGATGTAGGTCAGGGAGGCTCTGATTCAGTTCGTTGTCAAAAAATGTAGTCAGAAGAACCTGATTTCAAAAGAGGTCATCAGGCGGCTGGACCTGCCAGCGACATCATACCCGTATCCCTACACCATCAACTGGCTTAATCAAGGAAGATATCTCCATGTCATTCAACATTGTCGTCTTCCCTACAACATCCAGCCTTTCAAAGATGAGGTATTGTGTGATATTTCTCCCCTTTAAGTTTGTGATGTTCTTTATGGACAACCATATTTGTGGAAGCATCATGTTGTGTATGAGTCTAGACCCCACAATGTTATTATTAGTTTGGGTAGAAATTGTATAAGATCCCAAAGGTGGCACCGCCTACTGCTATTTCTTTAATCTCTTTTAAGCAATGCAGTAAGGTCATTTCACGTAACGAAAAGTTCATATTCTTTTTTATCCATGCTCACAATAATAAGAATGTCACCGCTACATTCGTGGCCTCTACACAACACCTCTCCTCGTAGCAGAAGTAAGTCGACAGGATCGTGGAAGAATACAGAGACAACTTCAACTCACCTACAGGGGTATCAACACACTACCAAGTCAAGCATCCAATTGATCTGACCACCTGCACACCTCTACCTAATGGACCAGTCTATCAGTTCTCACTGATGGAGAATGACAAAATCAGGCATCAGTTCCAAGAGATTATTCAAAAGGGGCACATCAGACCCAAATTATCCCCTTGTGGAATCACAATTGTACTGGTGCAGAAGAAGGATAGGACTTGGAGACTTTGCATTGATTATAGAGCCCTAAACAAAATCATAGTCAGGAACTGCTACCCCATCCCTAGGATTCATGACCTTCTTTACCAACTCAAGGGGGAAACATTCTTTAGCAAGATTGACCTAAAGTCCGGCTATCAAGTCTAAACATAGTTACGAACTTAATGAGAACTATACACAGTTCTCGTTTTTTCGGGGTCCCAATTTTTTACCCCGTTTTTAAAAATGGTGCTACCAGTAGCACCCCCTCTCCCTTTTTAGGTGGTTTTTCGATTTTTAAAATTTTTCAACCCACAATGTTTACACATTTTTTTTTAAATGCTTATTTTTCATCTATTTTCATTTTTTTCAATTTTCATTTTTATTTTTTTTATTCAATGGTGTTTTTAGTCATTTTTCCATGCTTCTTTCAATCTTAAAAATAGTTTTTACCATTTACTTTTTTGAAGTTACGATTTTTCATATAATCGTGTCTTCTTAATTAATTTATTGTTTCATACTTTTAAAATATAGTGGAAAACACCATTCTTAACACATTGTTTACCTTTACTTCAATACATGGAAAACCAATTATAGTTAAATAAAACTACCTTTTAATATTTAATAAAATTATATGTTTCATTTTGTTTTTATATAAATTAAAAACTAAGAAAAATTAAAGAAGAGAAATTAAAAAAAATTAAAAAAAAAATTAGATAATTAAAAAGATCAAAGAGAATCTTAAAAAACTAAAGAGGAAAAAAAAACCAAAAAACAAAACAAACATATAAACTATGCTAAATCTAGAAAAAAATACAAAAAAAGAGGTAAAAAACCAAATTTATGGCCTAAAAACTTTAGAAAAGTTTAATAAACACAAAGAACAATTAAGAATATATATTAAAAAAAAAACAAATTAACACACTTAAACTACAAAATTTAATACAAAATTACAAAAACAAAAAACATAAAAACATAAAATTACAAAAAAAAAAAAAATTATTATTAAAAAACTTAAAAATATGTAAATTTTTATGAAAAAACAAACAAATTAAAAAAACATATGCACTGGTGATGGGAGGCCATGGGGGGTGATGCCAGGCATCACCCCAGCCCGACATCACCCCCACGACACCAACGACGCTCAACTAGCATGGGCATCGTGGGTGTTGTTGGGGGTTATTTTGGGCATCAACCCAGCCCCCAGTGGATAAGCCCTGGTGCCATGGAGCCAAGGCTTAGCCCGTGGGGGCTAGGGTGATGTTGGGAATCGCCCCAGTCCCCAGGGGCTAAGACTTAGCCACGTGGGACTAGGGTTTAGCCCATGGGGGCTGGACTGATACTCAACATCACCCCAGCCCCCACAGGATAAGCCTTGGCTTCATGGGACCAAGGCTTATCCCCTAGGGGCTGGGGTGATGCCGATAATCACCCGCCATGACACCCCAATAATATGTAGGTTTGTAATTTTTTTTTTGTTTTAATTTTAATTAAAATTTTATGTTATTTCAATTGCAAAATTGTATTTTCTTTTTTTTTAAATGTTATTAAATTTGTTTATATTTGTTTTTTCTATTTTTTAACTTTAATTTCAATTAAAATTGATCGTTTTCGTATTGTAAAATTGTTTTTAATTTTCTTGTTAAATTTTGATTTTCTTTTTTTTTTAAATATGCTTAGAAGTTTATTTTAAAATTAGTTTTAAAATTTTCTTTTTATTATTTCGTTATTGATTTTATTAAAATTGTTTTGTTTTCATTTAAATATATATTTTTAAATATATATTTTGAAAATTTTTGTCTTTTATTATAATTTTAAAGTTTAAGTTCAAGAGTTTTTATTATTTATTATTTTAGATTTTTTTTTTGAATTTTGTTATTTTTTTTCCCTTTTTAAAGTATTTTTTGTTTATTTATTTATTTATTTTTTTTAAATTACATTTTAATGATTCTTTTTTAAAAAAAATATATCATTATTTTTTAAATTATTGTTTTTGGAGGAATTTTTTTTTTTTTTTTTCCGTTTCTTTTTAGTTATTTTTCTTTTTCAGATTGTTTTTTAATTTAATTTAATTTTATTTTTTTAATAAATTTTCAAGGGACCATTTGGAGTCCATTTTTTGGGTTGTTTATTTACATAGGGTTTTGTTGTTAATATCACAATTTCAATTAGGTCGTAAATAGCTATGATTTTCACGTTTAGGAAAAGACAATTCTTTTACGTAGCATCACTTTTTGATTTAGGTGTTCATTTTAAGGTTTTTCTGACCTATTGTCTGAGTTTCGAAGGCCATGTTCGAAAAATGTTGTAATTTTGACCACGTTTAAAAAAATGGTGCTACCAATAGCACCACTTTTTGATTTGGGGCTCGATTTTCATGTTTTTTACGCAAAAATATGGGTTTTAAGGACTAGAGTTCTCGTTTTGAGGTCACAGTTCTCGTTAAGTCGGTAACTATGTTTCTAAAGAAGGTCTCTATGAATGGTTAATCATGACCTTTGGCTTAACAAATGCACCAGCCATTTTCATGAGGCTGATGGATGATGTATTGAGACCCTTCACCAACTCCTTTGTGGTAGTATATTTGGATGACATCCTCATCTTCAACAGAATGTGGGAGGAGCACCTGTGGCATATTCAACAGGTTTTGAGCACTCTACGACAACACCAAATTTATGCCTACTTGGAAAAGTGTTTTTTCAGCATGAACAGGGTCAAATACCTAGGCTACATTGTTGATGAGCATGGGGTACATATTGATCCAGATAAGATACAAGTGATCTGTGACTGGCCAGCCTCGTCCACACTGACCAAGCTTTAGAGATTCTTAGGACGAGCCAATTTCTACCGATGATTCATGTTGGGATTCCCCCATATTTCTTGGGCCCTTAGTTAGGTGACCAAGGGTGGTGGTAGGGACAAGTTCGTGGGGGGGAAGGAGCAACAATGAGAATTTGATGATTTGAAATATCGCTTGTGCTCAGCTCCAGTACTCTCCTTACGCGGTCTACAACAACCATTCAAGATTGAAACTGATGCATCTGATTATGTTGTGAGCGCAGTCCTCACTCAGCACGGGCATCCTGTGGCATACCATAATGAGACATTCTCTGATATTGTCCAGAAATACCCCACCTATGACAGCGAAATGTATTCCATTGTCCAAGCCTATCGTAAATGGAAGCACTACATTATGAGGAAAGAGATGATCATACACACTGATCACAAGCCTCTGTAGTTCATACAGAGACAAGGCAAATTGCAGAACAACAACCATCATAAGTGGTCCACCTACATGTAACAGTTCCATATCAATATCAAGTATAAGACATGTATATCCAATCATGTTGTTGACTACCTTAGTCGGCCTCCTGTGGCTACTCTCACCATTGTGCTCCATTCTTGTTGACATGAAACATCAGAGTAGCTCCAACTTTACCATCAAGATCCAAACTTCTCCACCACATATCAACTCTTGGGTATAGGCACCACTGTCACTAATTTTCACATTCAGGATAGACTCTTATCCCACCTGGGCCATTTATGTGTTCCTACAAGTGAGCATGCAAATTTGATTTAGGAATCCCACTACAGTCGAGTGGTAGGACATTTTAGCATAGATAAAACTATCATCATTATTTAGAAACATTTTTATTTCCCAAAACTTTGACGGGATGTTAGAAAGTATATCATGTCTTGCACTGCCTGCATCATTGCCAAGCCAACCATAAAGAAGCAAGGATTATACACCCCTCTTCCTATTCCTGAGAATTTGTGTGAATCCATCTCCATGGATTACATGTCTGGTTTTCTATCCGCCAAGCACAAAAATGACTATGTGTTTGTGGTCATTGATCATTTTTCGAAGATGACCATCCTCACAACCTGTAAGAATAATTTCACAGTGGCAAATGTTAGCACTAGAAGTCACCTCCGGATTGTGGCATATGTAAGACCAGTACCCATCAGTGTTTGGGGTGGATGTTGGTTTAAATGTGGACGGTCGATGGCCAAATCTCAGCAACATGAAAGATGTTCAACACATAATTGGACAAGAAATGCACAGGGAAGTGAGGGCCACATTAACTTTAGTCAGTAAATTGATTTAAAGAGAGAATGGAGGGAAGACTTGGGAGAAAGGGTGAAGGAGACTTGTCTGGGCATAAGGCCTTCTAGCAGCTCAGAGAAGAAAACCCAAGCTCAAGAGCATTCTTGAGCTCAAATTCAGACATCAAAATATGTCTAAAAGGGACACAATTACAACTATAGTATGTTCAAACCTCCATCATCCTGCAACTCCAACATCTCAACTGGATCCTCCATGCCCGATCCATTCAATGTGAGAAGGAAATGGATACACAGGGAAATGAATAAAACTAACCACGATACCTCTATAATCAAACCTCCATTACAAAAGTATAGCAATCCTTGACTGGATCATCCATGCCCGAGTGTTTTAAACAACTTTTACAGACCAAATGGAAAGAGGGAAGATGAATTCTATTAACATGAAAGTCTCAAGTCAATTACATAGCCAGAGAACATCTATGGCAGAAACAAATTACAGATTGGGAGCTCTGCTCGACCAAAGACCTCTACAAAAATAACATAACTCTGTACATATACTCAAAAATCCGCCCAAAAGAGGCGTTCTCAAATTTCCATGGCATGATGCCTTATCAGTTAGACTGTGCAGGTATTCCTTTGTCAGAAACCACCTTAACTCAGCATGGGCCTTAAAGGAAAAATACCATCGAGGGGAGCTCTAGTAGACAACTATGTCTCTGCAACCAAAACCTCCATTCTTTTCATTTATGGAGTGAGTTGAAACTTCAACCACCACTCCTCTTTCATTTACTTATTCTTCTTGAGATCACAACAAGGCTAAATGCCCAGGTTCTAATGTGCACTACTGGTAGGTTGCTAAGCTCACCCAATGATTTTGAAACCATGACGGTTTCACTTTGTAATGAACATGGGTGCCTTTTCTCTTTGGCATAGACCTTGTGAATTTTGCACCTTTACCTACATGTTACCATGGTCCATGACCTAGCACTAAAATTTGAAGGGTGCATCAGGATTTTGTGTATCGGGAGTCCTCATATCACTCATCAACAAAAATCATGACTCCCCATTTAATGAAATATCCCTACTCATATCAACAGTCAGATATGCTATGCATCTGATGGCTGAGGCTCCTCACGATGGGTGCCAACCTTTCCCCCTGGACCTGCTTTCCATATGAACTCAGGCTGTGACCTTGGGCCCAACTCCTAGGTGCATCATGATTTCACATTTCGGGGGTTTTCACATTGTATGACTACAATCTCCTGATACCTGATATTGCGAAATGGCCATGTTAGATTGAAAGTTAGATATGCTATGCATCCGACAGCCGAGGCTCCTCATGATGGGAACTTTCCTCTTGGAACCACCTTCCACCTAACCATAAGTTATGACCTTGGGCCCACTCCTCGAGTGCTTCGTGATTTCGCATTTTGGGAGTTTGCGCCTTGCTCCACGTTGAAACCTTCAACTCCTGAAATTGAGATTCCACGGATCGAATGACATGCGTCCCTTTGAAACTGACAACATAGATGAATATTAGAATTTCGAGACCTCAGACCATCGGCATTTTGGGACACGGGAGATTGACATTTCTTACTTCATCCTTCCCTAAATGACTTTTTCCTTGTTTCAGATCTGCTGCCATGTGCCCTGTAGGATATGATGGTCGAGACTGAGCCTGTGCTTGATTGGATTTTTGCTGCCCAAAAGAGTGCACGCCTTGACCTTGGATAAAACAAATTTGTGGGTTTTTTAAACCCCCTCTTTCACATTTGGTCACCCAATGGCCAACTTCTAAGGGAAAACACCCCCCTGCAAAAATATGTGATAACATTAGGCTCCATGGGGGATAGAGTCCTCCCTACGAGGCTCTAAGATCTCCTTTTGCAGTTATGGTCGCCTTCTGTTGGGATATGGAGTCGAGCTCAAAACACCCTACTGAGGAATAAAAGCCAATAAGTAAAAACAAAAATAAACACACTTGCTCCTGGGAGTTTATTTATGTGCAGTCCTAAACTAATGAATTTTTACACAGTGCTAGGTGAACCCAAACTTCCACCATATCCATTCAAGTAACTTCCTAAATAAAATCTCCTTTACTCTATCAATGATTGATAACAGATAATGCAATCATGACAGCAAAATGATTACATTCTTTAGCTTTCCTCCTAATGATGAGGTTAGGATGAAGCTGGGAAACTTTGAAACATGAAGGAAATACAACTCCATGTATTCCTTCACAGGATCATAGGCCAAGCAACAAACTCCAGAAAATTTATAACAGACAACCTGCTCTGCTACACAGCTGCTCACACATGGTTGAACATCTCTGGTAGGCACATGTGGATGAGAAGTCGATGTAGGTTGAATGGTCCCAGGCGATGGTTTCTCACTGACAGGATCTGGACAGGAGATAAACTGCCCCTTCTGTTGCTCCTCTAGTTCTTCTAGTTCTTCTTCTTGGCTCTCTCAAGGGTCAGATTCATAATCATCATAAACATGAATCGTGGGAGAGTTCTTCTCTTCAATCTACTACTTTGTGGCTTCTGCAAGCTCAGGATGGTTGATTTCCTCATGATAATTTTTGTTAATGAATAGAGGACAGGGCTCTTCTATGTGTTCTTGGAAATCCTACATATCCAGCTCAGAATCTGATTTGTAGCTGTCATATACAGGTTGGTTTCTCCTATGGTCAGCAAACTATGATGTGGGGCTCTATTTATCTTCCTCTGAATAATCATCAGAGATAGGAACAATAGGCACTATAGGAGCATAATTCATGGTCTCTACTATCATGAAATCTTCATTATCATCCTCAGTAGAGATTCCAAGAACACCCACCTCAAGGAATGGAAAATCCTCTACGCTTTCCTAAAAAAGGCAAAAAGAGATTTTACCAGTTCCATTAGCTCACTTAGAGAATCTTCTCCCTCCTCATGTTCCTCATCCTCATAGGCTCTATAAGAATCATCCAAATCTTGATCACTGTCTTTATATTCCTCACAACAATCATGAAAAATAAACTCAGAAGAATAAAACGTTTGACAATGCCTAGTGAAGACTGCATGAAATTCTCCCAGTGAATAAATGCTAGTAGGGGGTAAATAATGATACCACTCACGAGCGTCCCCTGCTAATGATAACATGAACATCTTCATTAATACATCCTCATGATGTATCTCCCACTGATGCATGAGTTCATGAAACTCATTGAGATGCCGAGAAGGGTTGTCCTCTTCACGTTTTCTAAATATGGGAAAATAATGACCCCATTCATTTGGAGCAGGAACAACATTAGGAAAACCAGGAACATCAAAGAAATTAAAGGGAGAAAACCTCTGAGCCATGATTTTTTCCATTTCAGACCAGTGGAGTCACCAATCGATCCTTTAATCATGGATTCACCAAGTGAATGATATGCATAATGAGTGTGTCGTGTATTTGTTCACCATCAAAGACCATATATAATCGTTGTTTTCTCCCAGGGGGCTACCAGGTGTAGCCAGAAGCAGCCATACTGAAACAACGAAGCCAAGACAGTGAAGCCACCGCAGTGGAGTTGCCAAGTGCAAGCGCAATCTTCAAAGGTTCTGACTTCTGATGCACCTTCAGAATCAGAGGTTCGTTGTCATCCTACCTAGGGAAAATCTTCAATTCATCCCCAAAAACAATGCCATAAATGTTAGCACTGGAAGTCACCTATTGATTGCGACAGAGGTAAGACCAGTACCCATCACTATTTGAGGTGGATGTTGGTTTAAATGTGGATGGTCAATGGCCAAAACTCAAAAACATGAAATATGTTCAACAGAGAACTGGACCTGAAATGCACAGGGAAGTGAGAGCCACATTAAATTCAGTCAGTAAATTGAGTTAAAGAAAGAGAAGAGGGAATACTTAGGATAAAGGGTGAAGGAGACTGCTCTGGGCATCAGGCCTTCCAACAACTCAAAGAAGAAAATCCAATATCAAGAGCATTCTTGAGATCAAATTCAGACACTGAAATATGTCTACAAGGGACACAGTTATAACTGCAGTAGAATCAAACCTCCATCATCCTACAACTGCAACAACTCGAATGGATCCTCCATGCTTGAGGCATTCAATGTGAGAAGGAAACAGATACACAGGGAAATGAATAAAACCGACCACAATACCACTATAATAAAACCTCCATTACAATAGTATAACGAACCTCAACTGGATCATCCATGCCTGAGTTTTTTAAACAACTTTTACAGACAAAATGGAAAGAGGGAAGATGACTTACATTAACATGAAAGTCTCAAGTCAATTACATAACCAGAGAACAGCTCTGGCAGAACAAAATTATAGATTGGGAGCTCTGATCAACCAAATACCTCTACCAAAATAACAAAACTCCATACATATACTCAAAAATCCACCCAGTAGAGGTGTGCTCAAACTTCCATAGCACGACTTCTTCTCAGTTAGACTGTGCAGGTATTCCTTTGTCAGACGCCACCTTAACTCAACATGGGCCTTGCAGGAAAAAGAGCATCGAGGGGGGCGATGGCTAGCAGCTCTATCTCTGAAACCAGAACCTCCATGCATTTCATTTATGGAGTGAGTTGAAACTTCAACCACCACTCCTCTTTCATTTACTGTTTCTTCTCAGGATCAAAACAACGGTTTCACTTTGTAACGAACACGGGTGCCTTGATTCTTTGGCACAGACCCTATGAATTTTTCACCTTTACCTACATGTGACCATGGGCCATGACCCAACACTAAAATTTGAAGGGCGCATCAGGATTTCACGTCTGAGGAGTCCTCATATCACTCGTCAACAGAAATATCAACTCTTGATTTAACGAAATCACCCTACTCAGATCAACGGTCAGATCTACTATGTATATGAACACTGAGGCTCCTTGATATGGGTTCCAAACTTTCTTCTTGGACCCACTTTCCATATGACCTCGAGATGTGACCCTAGGACCAACTCTTGGGCACATTGAAATTTTGCGTTTCGGGGGTTTTCACAATCTCTCGATACCCAATATTGCGAAATGGCCCTGTCATATCGGCAATCAGATCTTCTATGCATCCAATGGATGAGGATCCTCATGATGGGCTCTTTCCTCTTGGCACTGCCTTCCACCTGACCATAGGCTATGACCCTAGGCCCACTCCTTGAGTGCCTCATGATTTTTCGTTTCGGGAGTTTGCACCTTACTCCACACTGAAACCTCTGACTATCGAAATCACGATTCCATGGATTGGATGAGACATGTCCCTTTGAAACTAGAGGCCCATATGAATATTGATATTTCAGTACCTCGGACCATCGACATTTCGGGACTCGAGACATCGACATTTCCTACTTCATCCTTCCCAAAATGAATTTTTCTATGTTTCGGATCTGGTGTCATGCACCCTGTTGGATCGAATGACTGAGATTGAGCCTATGCTTGATTGGATTTTTTCAAACCAAAAGAGTGCATGCCTCGACCTTGGATAAAAATCATTTGTGAGTTTTTTAAACCCCATCTTTCACATTTGGTCACTCAATGGAAAACTTCTAAGGGAAAACAACCCCCACAAAAATATGTGATAACAACAGATACTGCCATGCTCTTCTTCGAACGCGTTTGGGTCCACTTTGGGATACCATGGACCATCATCTTCGACTGAGACAATAGGTTCCTCAACACCTTTTGGTTGAGTCTCTAGTCTCTGTTGGACACTAAGCTCACAAAATCCACTACTTTCCACCCCCAAACCGATTGTTAAACCGAGGTCGTCAATCGAATGATTGTGAATATCCTACGCTTTTACAATTCTAAGCATCCTTGAACATGGGAAGAGAATCTCCCATATGTCCAACATAGTTACAACAAGGCTCTCCATAGTTCCACTAGCCATATCCCATTTTAGGTGGGTCTGGGATTCCAACCCTTGGGACCCATTGATGTTGCACTTCCTCTTTCCATCGCATAGACAGACTCTTCTTCTGATCAGTCTATGTTAAAAAAAATCACTAGACTCATTGAGTGGATTTAACACATCCTCCAACAGGTCCAATATATTTTTCATAAATCTAATGCTAAGTACAGCAAATTCCATGATCAAAACAAGTTACCACACCACTTTCAGGTTGGCGACAAAGTCTGGTTACATTTGCAGAAGGAGTGCATCACCAGGCCCCATTAGAAGCTTCTCCCACTTCATTATGGCCCTTACACTATCACCAAGGTCATGGGTAGCAATTCTTTTGAGCTCAACACTCCACCCTTCCTTGTTCTGCATCCATTATTCAATTTGGGCCTCCTTCAACCATATTTTCCACTATTATTGAACACCTCTGAGATTTTCGAACATGTGACACCAATAGAGCTCAACCCTGACTGCATGGAACAAGCATCCACCGACTGTATAGTGGACACATAGGTCAAGGGAACTCTCCAACAGTGGATCCAACTTTATTGGGTTATCAAGGCAGGGAAACTCCTATACCAAGGTAAGTGGCTCACTCGGAGCCAAATCTAGCAGAAGTTTCCTCACCTGATGGGGGAACTAAACACAATGGAGACCATTGCTTCCTAAGGGAGGAGGATTAATCTAGATGGATATTGGTGGCCACCCACCTATTCCAACTGGTTCCTCATGTCCATTTTTTATTTAGAAAATATTTTTGTACTGCTTTATCATTATGAGTTTTATGCTTCTAGGGCTATCGAAAGCCTCACACATTCTCTAGGTGGATACAGGTGGCATATTGCCTAATCCAACTGGATTATTTTGTATGTTTTCATTGTAAATTCTAACCTTGTACAATATCTATTGCAAACTGATATTCAGAAAAGAACAAAAAAGATACAATGGAAAATACAAACATTACACAGACATTTTTTACCTGGAAACCCAAACCGGGAAAACCAACATATATTATATTCATACATTGTTTACAATACAATATACATATAGGATCCAACGACATCCAAAACCCTAATTCCTTAACCGGAAATAGAAAACCATCAGCAAAAAACCATGTGCTGAAAAACCACCTAATATCATGTGGTCCCAGAAATATGTCGTCCTGGTAATATGTCGTCCCAGAAATATGTCGTCCCGACGGAAATATGTCGTCCCGAAAAAAAAAATTGGGGGTGCTGCCCCTGCACCGCCTTACGCGCCCGACAAAAACGCTCATACACTACTACTCGTGCAAAGAATATAACACATACCCAACATTCTCCCACTTGTTGTTTTCTTTGCACACAGGGGGTTACAAGGTTACATAGTCAACAATCCAGGGTAGCAATGCCCATGGATCCTCTACACCAAGAGAACTTCTCAGTGCTCGCAGATTTTGTTAATGAATCTGCAACATTCTTCAAAGTGTCCACATTCATCAGTGATAATTTATTTTCTTCAATCATGTCTCTTACAAAGTGATATTGAACATCAATGTGCTTTGTCTTTGAATGATAAGCAAGGTTCTTTGCCAAGAAAATTGCACTCTGACTGTCACACTCTATCCTTATAGCTTCTTGTACCAACCCAATACCTGAACACAATCTTTGTAACCATACTTATTCCTTACTTGCATGAGTGGCTGCCATGTATTCAGATTCTGTAGTTGAGAGCGCCACTACAGCCTGTCTTTTGCTCATCCAACTTATTTCTCCTCCAAACAGGTTAAACACATACCCACTTGTAGATTTCCTACGATCCAAATCTCCAGCCCAATCTGCATCCACAAATCCATGTATATCAACCACTCTATCCAATCCTGGTCTTCCTTCATAGCAAAATCCATAGCTAGTAGTGCCACGCAAATACCTAAAAACTCTTTTTACTGTTGTCCAATGCTCCTTCCCTAGTTTTGACATATACCTGCTCAAAACTCCCACTGCATGTGCAATGTCTGGTCTAGTACAG
>JZKD02S1366706.1:25368-45729 GCA_000966675.3 Picea glauca | reverse complement strand
CCTCTCAGTAATCCAACATAGTTTTCTTATACCACTTGCAGTTGCTCATGATTTTTATCAATTTTCCCTTAAACATGCCATATTTTCTGCTTTGGAGTTTATACAAAATGGCTAAGCGTTTCAAAAGGGAGAAATACGACTCCAACCTCTTCCACCACTGTTTAATTAAAATTATTATGGTTCATCAGTTGAATTTGAATGGCAATTGTTGGGACACTTTCCTGTTAAGGAATGGTTTTGCTAGTCCTAAAATAGGACAAGTTGACAAATCCATTGTTACAGAAAACCTTGTCGGGCCTGTCATTCCCCCTCCTTCCCTCTTTCCCTCTGTTGAACCCTCGAACTACCCGAACACTACCCAACCCGACAACCTGCCTGATTCATGTCCAAAAGATGGTGGTAAGACTGTTAAAAAGTCTGCAAAGAAAAAGGGTAAAGGTAATAGTGATATCAATTACAAGGGTAAAAAGGTCGCACACTGGGTTTCACGGTGTGCCCGTAATAAACCTAAAGAAAACACAGACCAAAAACCAATTCTGTTAAGTGAAGATTCTTATTCCAAAATTGAATAGTTCTAACTGAAGAGTATCCATACTCACATGGACTTTGCTCAGTTAAGCCCTATGACTATGTGACGAACCTCCCACCGTGTCTTAGAGACAACCCCAACTTCCCTGGGATCAAACTCGACAGAGAACCTACAGGTAAAATAAGAAGTTCCTCACCTGTGAATACACAGCCTATTCAACCACAGTGCAACGAATGTCATTCGTGGTTCGACCGATATTACAGAGACATCCCTTTGCTCCAATCTTGGATCAAGTCCTTGGAGAACCGAGTGAATGTGCTAACTAAGGAGAACGATAGATTGCACAATGTAGTTCAAGCTAATGATAAAAGATAGAATACCACAGGTTTTGTTGTCTTTAAGAATGTGGAGGTGGCCATTGCCATTGTGAATTCGAAAATAGCTTGATTAAAATCAATCCCTGAATCCAAGGTATGGTATTTTAAAAGTAATTTTAAGATGATTTTGTTTTTATTTTGAATTAGCATACAAGATTTGTTTGCTCAAATTGCATCTATTTCTGTTTTGATTGAATTGATAAAACACAATTTTGTTTATAATAATAACTAGCTACAGAATCGTGAGATTCTGTAGCAAGTTACTAAAATTCGAATTCTTTGATTTTACAACTAAAATGCAATCTGAAATCATGTATTCTTGTGCATTTACAGGTACATACGAATTCTAAAAGAGATTGGATCGTTAGTGGCATCTTTGAACATGCTATTTCTTTACATGGTTTTAGATTAGGATGTTAGTTTTGGATAACAATGGGAATTTGGGAGATTGTATTCCCCACAATTTTTGGAACATATTTGATGATTTCCACTAGAAGTGTTTAGATCCTGTGGCCTTTATAAATGTATTATTTTGTAAACTAAGACCCATCGCTGCCTGGGAGTAGAAACTATGGATTTGTGATTATCATACTTGAATGAAAGTGAATATTTGCATGGCTTTAGCTTCAATATATCATATTTTTGTTCAAGTTCTGCTCATTTCGATTTGTAATCAAATTTTGACTACTTTAGATATCATGATTTGTTACAGGTTGATGTGCTAAGATTTATATAGTGTCCATATTTTATGTCTCTCATTTTATATACAACAATTAATCTGTTCACATGTGATGATTAGAAGGTTGATCTTCTTTATTCAATGAGCAGTTATATGAAAATTTTCATAGTCAGATTTACCTTAATATGATCATTTGTCAAATTATAAATTGTTGTTTCTACCTATCTTACTTGTTCTGTCATTAGCATTCAAAGCGTTACCGCTTCTCATTTACAAGAAGCATTGGGAAAATCTGGTGTGGGTTGGCCTCATCAAACAACAAACGTAGATGCCAGGCACAGGACACAGAGGATATGCGATTACAGGTTAGTTTGCTAGTAGCATTCTATTAGTTTAATTAATATAAGAATTTTTCTGTAGTTTAGATACACTGTATAGATTGTTATTTTTATTTCTCAACTAGATAGTTGTCATTTCATTTCTTGTTCATAAAAGTTATAAAAAAAAATCAAAAATACTGAACAATAGCTTTGTTGTCAATTCATATATGATTTTCACAGATTTCGATCAAAATTTGCATTTTTTGAATACTGTACATATAATAGAAATATAAATATATCAATACACTGTACATCTAATAAGTAGAACTACTATTCTATTAAGTTAGTATAATTTAGACTATATATTGTTCTCATCAGTTGTTTTTCATTTAGTTAGTTTCTTTAGTTTTTTTTTTTGTTTTTTCACTTTCTTAGGACTTAGATCAGCTAACGGAGCCGCTAAACCCGTCGGAGTGGATTAATCCAAACAACTTGGGTTATTTAGACAGCCCCGGACCGGATTCACTCCTTCAGTTGACGAGCGGTCAATTTCGCCCGTCAACAAATGGCTCTAGAAGAAGGGCCGACTGACAAGCTGGCCCTATAGGAGCCTTTATTTTAAATGTATTCAATTCCCCCATGGCTCCCCAAATCACTGTGTTGGAACATGCTTTCAACTTCTCATTACCCAATGTTCCCAATGAGACAATCTCTCGCTTGTCCAAACTCACCTTTGATGGTGGAGGCAATACATCTGCTAAAGACCACCTTAACAAGTTTTGGTGCAAATGCATCAATCATGAAATCTCAAATTTAAGAGTTTTATGCAGACTGTTCTCTTTAAATTTTAGAGGTTGGATCAAACATTGGTTTGAATCCTTTCCAGCATGTCACATTTTTTATTGGTTTCAATTTGTAGATGAATTTCTAGATTCTTTTGAAATTTATGATTTCGATCAATTATGTAAAGAATTTCATACTTCGCTAATCAATCGCGATTCATCTTCGGAAGAATTTTTCACAAGAGTCTATCATATCCTCTGTAAATTTAATCTCGATGACATGTCATTTTCATTAAATCTCTTCTATGATGCTTGTGTCCCTTCCATCTAGTCATATTCAAGCACGAACGAAGAACTAATTGCAAATCCTATCACTCAATTGCTAGAACAATTCTCTTCACAAGAAGAGAAGAATCCTTCCGACAATGTTGAACAAGCTAGGGAGGTAGAATCTATTGACCAAGTACTTAATGACAAACAAATTGGTTTTTCCTCTGAATCATTGTATTTTCAGTCTTCGACTAGTATGGAAGAAGATTCGTTTCTGGCTCAAGGTGAATATCCTCATTCTTGTAACTTATGCTCTAATCAATATTTAAAAGCAGTCATTGAAGAACACTTAAGTGATGAAAATCATCTTAAATGTTCTAGTACTCCTATGAAACTGATTAGAGAAGAAGATATGCAACTTGAAGAAGGAACCTTAAACCTTCATCCTCGAAATGCACTTTGTTCACAGGAAAGACTAGATGTTTGTCACATAAATTTTGAATTATCTATCACACAAAAGGAAAATCTAGATGATCATATTATATTGGGGAATTTGTCACCAAAACAGAGTAAGAGTTTTAAAGAAAGGGAAGAGAAATGTCTTGAGAATACCATTGTTAAGTATCGTAGTTCAAGAGATTCTTTTCATGTGATTATTTTTGATTCCTTTTATTATTTTATATCCTAATCTATTCCTAGACTCTGTTGGACTTGACATCTTACCTACAACATCCTACTCTTTTCCACCACAATCATATCCTTTCAATATGATAAATTTTGGTGAAATCAATTCCAAACCTAACATTGATAAACTCGGATTTGACGCTTGTTCACTTTCATCACTCACATGGGAAAATAACATGTTGTGAGATGATTTTACACAGTTTATTGTTGAAAAATACAATGCATTATATCTTATGGAGATCAAACATTCTAAGTTGCATATTCGTTCTTTGATTAGCTCGAATCTTAGTGTTTATGCTTCACATTTTGAAATGATCAATCTCATCAAAGGAAACATTCAAACCAATGATCTAATTGATTGCACGAATCCTCCTATGATGAGTTTCCCATTGATATATTCATTTCATCAAAGTCATGGTTTGCATCCTCAGTTTTGTGACAGGATCTTAGGATGGCTTGAATATTCATATATAAAAAAATTTCATAATAAAGATAAAGTTGTGCTTGCTTTCTTTTTACCTAAGTATCTTGGAAGTAGGCGTGACATATTTCTTTTAGATCCTCCATGTGAATAAATTAATGAACAATTAGAGAATTTTCAGGAGGATGGGGCATTTTAGCCTTGGTTGATGTTTATTTCATTTCCTCATAATCTTGACAATTTTTTTAAACTTTCTTGCACTCGCCCATGCCATTATGACCCTTATCACGACAATATTGCACAATGGTTGGAGGATTCGTACAACAAGAATATTCAAGGAAATGGTAAGATCATGCTTACCTCGTTTTTGGATGATTATTATGAAGGCAAGTGTGATATGTTTCTGTTACCATTCTTATTAGTAATTCTTGATCTTGTTTCCATTGCAGGATTGGAGTTACTCCAATGGCTACATTGGAAACATGACTTCACATAGTATTCTGATTTGTTTAATAGTTAGGGTAGGTTTTCTTTCAGTTTTATTTCTCACTATTTCTCTTTGTAATAATGCAGTCATGAACGCAAGTGGGCGCACCGTGAGAACCAAAATACAACTGTTATCAGGGAAGTTCGCTTGATCTTTTTCTCTTTTCTTTTAGTTGAATATTTATTTTCAAAAAACGCAGTATCGTCATGAAAATCTTAAATGGGAAGTAAAGAAATAAATAAATCTAAATCAACCCTAACCCAAGGTACCACGAGGAGGACTGCTTTCCATCAAACAAGATTTTTCTACTTTCTTTTAGTCTCCCAAGGGATTTATTGCATGAGGTTTTCAGATGCACCTTCTGTACATATTTTTTTTGTTTGGATTTCTTTGCTTTCCAATTTTTCTTCGCTGGTGTGTTTTGTTTCCATTTATGCTTATCAGTATTTCTTTTGAAACACACATGCTTGCACCATAAGCTATTTCAGACAAAGAGAACAGAAAAATTTCCCCTCTGAAATGACTACTGAAGATTGTTAAAACATCAATTATGATATTTTTCTGAAGTTTGCAGCCATGTTAAAGAAAGCTTGTTGTTTGAAAAGTGTTTCTTGATTTCAATCTGTAACTGAAGTTATTCACGATCATCCATAAAAAATTCTTCTTACGTTGTCCATGTTCCTTAATAGAACAACTCAGAGATGTCTCCTTGCCCTCGAAAGCCAACTTATTAACAAACTATCTCTATATCTTAATGAAGGACAACTTAAAAAAAAAAAAAAGTTTCTTCAAGGTCTGTAATTTACTAAGATATGTCCAAAAACTAGGATTTTCAGCATCACCCTGCTCGATCAAATATCTTTCAAACTAAATAATCCTTCATAGAGCTATGGGAAGTTCTTGTAAACCCATCGGGATACTGAACAGGTCTGCTGGCAGTGGGTAAATGCATGCATGATGCAAAGATAACTTCGTCGGGGTATTGAACAGGCCCGCTAGCAGCGAAGCAATGTCGGGTATATGAAAATTCTCAGATATGAAATCTTTTGACCTTAAATGTTCTTCGTTCTGATCTAAAACTTCTTGGCAGGATACAAATATCAGAGTGGGTTAAATGGAATCCCTGTTGAGGCTATGGATGCCTACTGGCAACAGCGGCTCTGTCAACAGTATTGAAGATTTTAACCTTAACATCGTGACTCTCTTTTGTCGAGATTGTCATCAGTTTTCATCTTTTAAAATAACAAGCAATCTGAAACTGAAATATTTATGATTGATAATAATGTTCAAACAGTTTCTTGGTTGTTTTCGAGTTGAAGTTTTGCTAACTATCCTAATCTGGCCTTGTTCGTTTGGCAGAGATAACTGCTTCTACTAGTGTGTCGCCATTTTTGGCAACCATATTAATCTCTATTTTTTTTACAAGATTCCTACACAAGGTTTTTAAACCCTCATTAATCGTCGCAATTGTTTAAATGATATCATTATTTTTTCATACCTTCTTGTTGTTTTCGTTTTCACGAATACAAGCGTGAAAACCCACAATTGGAATTCATGTTGATTACATCAAAGGATTAATGATCATTTGGTTTATCATGAACCTACTTGTTTACATGGTTATAACTCCTTGACCTCAAACACACCACTGGTTACATATTTATCGAAACATCAAACATTTATGCATTTGACTATTGTTAATATGGTGTTGATTTATAAAATCTTTGACATAATGGTTTGTTTGACACATTGATTTTTGGGTCAAATCATGGGTATGTAATGGTTCATTTGACATGTTGATCAAATTTCTTTTGGATATGCACTGTTATGATTCGAATGTACCATTACACCAAGGCGTCATTCCAAGTACAACTCGATATGATGTTCTTGCATGGCCTCAATTTACACC
Organism: Picea glauca; assembly: GCA_000966675.3. Lineage (NCBI taxonomy): Eukaryota > Viridiplantae > Streptophyta > Pinopsida > Pinales > Pinaceae > Picea > Picea glauca. The sequence continues at coordinate 39,274 of JZKD02S1366706.1, read as the reverse complement.
ACTATCTTCGCACGCATAGCATTAACGCTCTGCCCTTTCATTTCGAGCTACCTTTGCTTTGTGTTGGGGAATCTTCGGGACAATGGTTCTATGTCTATCCTGTCAAACCCTATCCCCAAATAACCTGTTGATTTTGTGCTATTAGCCATGGCTCCTGTAGTGATAATCGAACCCAACGGTGTCCAAACTTTGTTGTTGTTTGATAATGCCCGAGAGGACTTAGAGGGGAATGGTTGGCGGGTCTTTGTTGAGAAGTTTGGGGGTTTTAACCTGGCAGTTGCTCAACAATTCATGCTAACGTTCGATGGTTGTAGAGCCAAAATAGGGGACGTCCAGCTCGAGTCAAACGAAGATTTCATTAGCTCAGCCACTGGTCTGCGAGCCGTGGGACATAAATGGTTTAAAAACTCAAAGGTTGACGAAGTTCCCTGGTCACTATTGTTTACCTTAAGGAAGATTAACAGTTGCGACAAAGGTATGCTCGTTACATCTGTAAAACCTAGATGGCATGATTTTTTAGCTATTGACAAGCAGTTTGTTACCTGTGAGGGTAGATACGGTTTAGTTTTCTTATACCACTTGCGGTTGCTCATGATTTTTATCGATTTTCCATTAAACATGCCATATTTTTTCCTTCATAGTTTATACAAAATGGCTAAGCGTTTCAAAAGGGAGAAAGATGACTCCATCCTCTTCCACCACTGTTTAATTAAAATTATTATGGTTCATCAGTTGAAGTTGAATGGCGATTGTTGGGACGCTTTCCTGTTAAGGAATGGTTATGCTAGTCCTAAAATAGGACAAGTTGACAAATCCATTGTTACAGAAAACCTTGTCGGGCCTGTCATTACCCCTCCTTCTCTCTTGCCCTCTGTTGAACCCTTGACCTACCTGAACACTACCCAAACCGACAACCTGCCTGATTCATGTCCAAAAGATGGTGGTAAGCCTGTTAAAAAGTCTGCAAAGAAAAAGGGTAAAGGTAACAGTGATATCAATTACAAGGGTAAAAAGGCTGCGCACTCGGTTTCATGGTGTGCCCGTAATAAACCTAAAGAAAACATAGACGAAAAACCAATTATGTTAAGTGAATATTCCGATTCCAAAATCGAACGGTTTCTAGCCAAAGAGTATCCATACTCACACGGACTTTGCTCAGTTAAGCCCTATGACTATGTGACGAACCTCCCACCGTGTCTTAGAGACAACCCCAACTTCCCTGGGATCAAACTCAATAGAGAACCTATAGGTCAAATAAGAAGTTCCTCACCTGTGAATACACAGCTTGTTCAACCACAGTGCAAAAAATGTCAGTCGTGGCTCGACCAATATTACAGAGACGTCCCTTTGCTCCAATCTCGGATCAAGTCCTTGGAGTACCGAGTGAATGTGATAACTAAGGAGAATGATAGATTGAAAAATGTAACTCAAGATAATGATAAAAGATAGAAGACCACAGGTTTTGTTGTCTTTAAGAATGTGGAGGCGGCCACTGCCATTGTGAATTCGAAAATAGCTTGATTAAAACGAATCCCTGAATCCGAGGTATGGTATTTTAGAAGTAATTTTAAGATGATTTTGTTTTTATTTTGAATTAGCATACAAGATTTGTTTACTCAAATTGCATCTATTTCTGTTTTGATTGAATTGATAAAAAATGATTCTGTTTATAATAATAACTAGCTACAAAATCATGAGATTCTGTAGCTAGTTATTAAAATTCGAATTCTTTGATTTTACAACTAAAATGAAATCTGAAATCATGTATTCTTGTGCGTTTACAGGTACATACGAATTCTAAAAGAGATTGGATCATTAGTGGCATCTCTGAACATGATATTTCTTTACATGGTTTTAGATTAGGATGTTAGTTTTGGATAACAATGGGAATTTGGGAGATTGTATTCCCCACAATTTTTGGAACAGATTTGATGATTTCCACAGGAAGTGTTTAGATCATGTGGCCTTTATAAAAGTATTATTTTGTAAACTAAGACCCATCGCTGCCTAGGAGAAGAAACTATGGATTTGTGATTATCAGACTTGAATGAAAGTGGATATTTGCACAACTTTAGCTTCAATATATCATATTTTTGTTCAAGTTTTGCTCATTTCGATTTGTAATCAAATTTTGACTACTTTAGATATCATGATTTGTTACAGGTTGATGTGATAAGATTTATATAGTGTCGATATTTTATGTCTCTCATTTTATATACAACAATTAATCTGTTCACATGTGATGATTAGAGGGTTGATCTTCTTTATTCAATGAGCAGTTATATGCAAATTTTCATAGTCAAATTTACCTTAATATGATCATTTGTCAAATTATAAATTGTTGTTGCTACATATCTTACTTGTTCTATCATTAGCATTGAAAGCGTTACTGCTTCGCGTTTAAGAGAAGCACTGGGAAAATCTGGTGTGGGTGCCTCATCAAACAACAAACGTAGATGCTAGGCACAGAACACAGAGGATATGCGATTACAGGTTAGTTTGCTAGTAGCATTCTATTAGTTTAATTAATATAAGAATTTTTTGTAGTTTAGATACATTGTATAGATTGTTATTTTTATTTCTCAACTAGATAGCTATCATTTCATTTCTTGTTCATAAAAGTTATAAAAAAAAATCAAAAATACTAAACAATAGCTTTGTTGTCAATTCATATATGATTTTCACAGTTTCGATCAAAATTTTCATTTTGTGAATACTGTACATATAATAGAAATATAAATATATCAATACACTGTACATCTAATAAGTAGAACTATTATTCTATTAAGTTAGTATAATTTAGACTGTATATTGTTCTTAGCAGTTGTTTTTCATTTAGTTAGTTTCTTTAGTTTTTTTTTGTTTTTTCACTTTCTTAGGACTTAGATTGGCTAACGAAGCCACTAAACCCATTAGAGTGGATTAATCCAAACGGCTTGGGTTATTTAGACAACCCCAGACCGGATTCACTCCTCCAGTTGATGAGCAGTCAATTTTGCCCGTCAACACAACCCCAACCCATACAAAAAGGGACCCGATTGATATGGCTTCCCTTAGGAGAATCCATCCAAACCACAACACAGGAAGGGCAACGAGAAGACAAAGAAGGACATGGGAAAATGGTGTCAGTACCATAAAATTCCTTGGCAGAACATAAACGAATGCCTTTCCAAGAAGTCCCTCGTGCCCGAGCTAAAGGTTTTTGGGTCAAAGGATGATTATGATTTTGAGTCAAATCCTTAAGGAGGGAAGCATATTATTTATGTTGAACCAAGTGCCATAGTCGCTACCACCAAATTTTGGCCAAGAGAACCATAAGAACTAGAGGAAGGGGAACGCCTCTTTCACTCGCAGGTGTGGGTCAAGGCGGTTTTGTTTCATTTCATTTTTTACAATGGTAGTTAGAAGAACCTAATTTCGGTAGAGGTCATCAAGCGATTGGACCTTCTGATGACACCACACCCGTAGCCCTACACCATCAGTTGCCTTCTTCAAGGAAGAGATCTTTATGTCAGTCAATAATGGTGTCTGCCCTTCGACATTGAGCCTTTCAAAGATGAGGTATTGTGTGATGTTTCTCCCCTTGAAGTTTGTGATGTTCTTTTAGGAAAACAATATTTTTGGAAGCATCATGTTGTGTATGAGTCTACACCCTGAAGTGTTATTATTACATTGGGTAGACAATTGTACAGGATCCTAGAGGTGGCACCACCAACTGATATTTATTTAATCTCTTCTAAGCAATGGATTAAGGTCATTTCACATACCAGGATGTTTGTCCTCTTTATGATCCATTCTCACACTAAGAAGAAGGTCACCGCCACATCTGTGGCCTCTACACAATGCCTCTCTTCGTAGTAGAAGTAAGTGTATGGGATTGTGGAAGAATATAGAGACATCTTCACCTCACCTACAGGGGTACAGACACATAGCCAAGTCAAGCATCCAATTAATCTGACCCCCTGCACACCTCCACCTAATGGACCAGTCTATCAATGCTCAATGATGGAGAATTATGAAATTAGGCATTAGATCCAAGAGATTCTTCAAAAGGGGCACATTAGACCCAGCTCCTCCCCTTGTGGAATCCCAATTGTACTGATGTAGAAGAAGGATGGGACTTGCAGACTCTGCATTGATTATAGAGACTTAAAAAAAATCACAGTCAGGAACCGCTACCCCATCCCCAAGATTGATGACCTTCTTTACCAACTCAAGGGGCCAAATTTATTCAACAATATTGACCTAAAGTGTAGTTATCACCAGGTTCCCATCAAACCAACTGATGTCTAGAAGACAACCTTCAACTCTAAGGAAGGTCTCTATGAATGGCTAGTCATTCCCTTTGGGTTAACAAATGCACCAACCACTTTCATGAGGTTGATGGATGATGTATTGAGACCCTTCACCAAATCCTTTGTGGTATTATATTTGGATGACTTCCTCATATTCAATAGAACGTGGGAGGAGCACATGCGACATATTCAATAGGTTTTGAGCACTTTGCAGCAGCACCAACTTTATGCCAACTGCGAAAAATTCTCTTTCGGCATGAACATGGTCCAATACTTAGGCTACATTGTTGACAAGCATGGGGTACATGTTGATCCAGATAAGATTCAAGTCATCCATGACTAGGAAGCCCCGGCCACACTGACCGATCTTCAGAGATTCTTGGGACTAGCCAATTTCTATCGACGGTTCATGTTTGGATTCTCCCATATTGAATGGGCCCTCATCCGGGTGACCAGGGGCAGTGGTAGGGCCAATTTTTTGTGGGGGAAGGAAAAACAATGAGCATTAAATGATCTAAAACATCTATTGTGCTCATCTCTAGTACTCTCCTTACCCGATCTGCAACAACAATTTGAGATTGAGACGGATGCATCTGACTATGATGTGGGTGCAGTCCTCACTTAGCATGGGCATCTTGTGGCATGCCATAGTGAGACACTCTCTAATATTGTTCGTAAATACCCCACATATGAAAAGGAAATATATTCCATTATCCAAGCCTATTTTCAATGGAAACATTACATTATGGAGAAAGAGACGATCATACACATTGATCATAAGCCTTTGGAGTTCATACAGACACAGGGGAAATTGCAGAACGAAAACCATCAAAAGTGGTCCACCAAGCTGCATTAGTTCCATCTCAAAATCAAGTATAAGATAGGTATCTCCAATCGTGTCGTTGAATGCCTCGGTTGGCCTCTTGTCGATGCAATCACCACTCTACCCCATTCATGTGGACATGAAACATCGAAGTGGCCCCAACTTTACCAACAAGATCCGGACTTCGCCACCACATATCAGCTCTTGGGTACAAGTGCCACTATCACTGATTTTCACATTCAGGATGAAATCTTATGCCACCTAGGCCATCTTTGTGTTCCTACAAGAAAGTGTGCAAAGGTGATTTGGGAAGTCCACTATAGTCGAGTGGAAGGACACTTTGGCGTAAAGAAAATTGTGGCCGTTCTTCCAAAACATTTTTATTGGCCAAAACATTGACACGATGTCAGCAAGTATATTAGTTCTTGCACTACCTGCACCATTTCCAAGCCAACCATCAAGAAGCAAGGCTTATACACTCCTCTTCCTATTACAAGAAGTCATGGGAATCCATCTCCATGGATTACATGTTTGGTTTGTCATTCACTAAGCATGAAAATGACTGTGTGTTTGTGGTTGTTGATCGGTTGTCGAAGATTTCCATCCTCACAGCCTATAAGAAGAATGTCACAGCGGAAGATACTGCCAAGCTCTTCTTCGAATGAGTTTGGGTCCACTTTGCGGTACCACATACCATCATCTTCGACCAAGACAGTAGGTTCATGAGCACCTTTTGGTCGAGTCTCTAGTCTCTGTTGGACACCAAGCTCACAAAATCCACTACTTTCCACCCCCAAACCGATGGCTAATCTGAGGTTGTTAATCATATGATTCTACATATCCTACGCATGTACAATTCTAAGCATCCCCAAACATGGGAAGATATTCTCCCATATGTCAAACACAAATACAAAAAGGCTCTCCATAGTTCCACCAGCCATAGCCCATTTTAGGTGGGTCTAGGATTCCAACCCTTGGGACCCATTGATATTTCACTTCCTCTTGCCACCGCACAAATATAATATTCCCCTGATCATTCTTCGATCGACAAATCCATGACATTCATTGAGTGGATTCAACACATCCTCCAATAGGTCTAGGAGATTTTGCAGAAATCCAATGCTAATTAAAAGGAGCACCGTGATCAACATAGGGTGCCAAACTAGTTTCAGGTTGGAGACAAAGTCTGGTTAAATTTCCAAAAGGAGCATCTCACCAGGCCCCATCGGAAGCTTCGCCCACTTCGTTATGGACCTTACACTATCACCAAGGTTGTGGGTAGCAATGATTTTGAGATCAACACTCCACCCTTCCTTGGTTTGTATCCAATATTCAATGTGGGCCTCCTTCATCCATATTTTCCACCATTATTGGACACCTATAAGATCATCAAACAAGTGAAACCAACAGAGCTCAACCCTGACTGCATGGAACAAGCATCCACAGAACAGATAGTGGACACACAGGTCAAGGGCACTCACCAACAACGGATCCAGCTTTATCGAGTTATCAAGGCAGGGAAACTCCTACACCAAGGCAAGTGCCTCACCCAGAACCAAATCTAGCAGAAGTTTCCTCACCTGATGAGGGAACTCAACACAATGGAGACCATTGCTTCCTAAGGGGGGAGGATTGATCCAGATGGATATTTTTGGCCACCCACCTATTCCAACTAGCTCCTCGTGTCCATTTTTTATTTGACATGTCATTCTGTATTGCTTTATAATTGTGAATTCTACACTTATGGGGATGTCTAAAGACTCACACATTCTCTAGGTGGATATAGGTGGCCTCTCACCTAATCCAACAGGCCTATTTTGTATGTTTTCATTTCAACACATCTTGTTGTACTTCTAGGATTGTTTTGGGGCCCTAAACATTGTTTGTTTTACTCGCCATAGTTAGACTATAGACATAGTCAAATTCTAATAGTGGAATGTGTATTTATCTGAAAGACCTTTCAAACGGGCTATCACATGCCTAAAATGGAGGTCATATGCAAAATTTATGACCCTAGGAAGTTGAGGTACAAAATTACACCAACTTAACCATAGGGCCTACATGACCTTTTTTGTTTCACCTTCTAAGGTTAGGTTTTTGGATGTCTAAGGTTTTGGAATTCATGAGTAATATGAAAAGGGCCTCTAGAGCCTCATTGTAATCCATTCTCTTTAGACAGATACACGTAGAAACCACATCATTTCTCAGAGATAGATACCACCGTTAGAGCAAGTTTCAGTTCTGGAGTTTTGTAGTTTCAACCTATTTCATTATTTAATATAAGATATTGTTCATTGGATATTTTTGTTTTTCTTCCAATCTCCGTGTTTATGATATTTAGTATGTTAATTAGTTCGTTCCACTCCTAAATCGAGATCAACATCACTTGTTTTATGACAGTGAACAACAACATCTTGGATAGGTTGATTTCCTTCATCTATTTCTCCAACATTAGATTCATACTCATCAAAAATGGGTTCATTATTGCACAAGTCAATGAATTCTAATGTGAAATTCTGCTCTTCTCCATTTTCATATTCATCATATACAGGTTGACTATAAAAAATTTCTGAATTTTGAAATTCACAAAATTTTGTTTCATTATGCTCTTCAAAGAAAGAACACAAATGAACAACCTAGTCTTTTGGAACAAAAATTTCATTATGACAATCCAGTAAATTTTTTGTCATACTATCCATGACACTATCATCAACAACATCTTGAAAAAATTCTCCTTGAAAAGAAGAATGAGAGAAATTTTCATGAATGATCAAATCTTCTTCATCATGATATGATGGAGACTTTTGATTGATTTCAACTGCCAATGATAAAAAAAAAAATCACCATCAATATAATCTTCAATAATTTCCTCACTGAAATACTAGCCTTCACAAATATTTCTAGTAGAAAATTTTTCATGAAGGTGACCCATTTGAATGGCCATCAAAACTGTTAGGAACGTTATGAGAACATTCCAAAATATCCTCACTGATCTCATCATTAAAGCCCTGCTGAAAAGTTTTGCTAAGAGGTTTAAATTGCCCACAACAATCATTCAAGAGGCATTCGACAAGATAAATCCTCTTACAAAATGAATGAAAATAAGAATGGAAATCATTTAATGATGAAATACTAGAAACATGAAGAGATCAGTACCATTGTCTCACCTCTCCTTCCAAGGAGTACATAAACATCTTCAACAATACATATTCATGATGAATATCAAGTTGGTCCATGTATTGATGAAAATCAATCAAGTGTTGTGCAGGATGATCATGATCATATCCTTTGAACCTCAAAAGGTAGTCTCCCTATTCATGCATAGTAGGCACAACATTTGGAAAACCAGGAATACCGGAGAAATCAAATGGAGAAAGCCTACGAGCCAAAATGACGTCCATAACCTTTGAAATATCATATCAATGGAGTTTACAATGGACTCTTCCTTCATGGAGTCTCGAATTGAATGATATAGTGAGAAAAAGTGTCCAACTCTTGTTCACCATCAAGAGATAGAATTGATCATTGTCATTCTCCTAGGGATAAATTTTTCATTCCTCCATCCCTCGCAACGACACCAAAATATGTTAGCCCCTAAAGTTGCACTTCACTGTGAGAGGGAAATCTAGGGCATCATCAGGTTATTTTAATGGTATTTTTTGGTTTTCTGAATATGTTTTTAGAAGATGGTTGAAATATGATTCAAGGATTCATACAAATAAACATATAACTCAAAGTAAAGCCAGAAAATATTCCACTAATTTAGTAAATGGTAGTCACATTAATAGATCAAAAAATAAGGTAAACAAAAAAGGGAATATATGAGAGTATCCTATTTTTCAACCCCATATAGACTTCTTATTTCAAAATATCATTGAAAAATAGGAACATGTACTTGAAGGTAATCTTGATAATAAACAAAAATATCAAAGTATTCACTGTGTTACTTAAGATCATCAAATCAAATGCATTGCAACAGAATAAATGACTTCAAGTAAGAAAATAAATAGAATAAGATATGAAATAATATCTGACCATCAACATGTCTTTTCAATTTAGTATCAATATGGAATATAAATTGTCTTAGAGTGGATTTTTCCGAAATAGGTCCCAGAATGCCCAACTTATCGACCTCTAACTTCTCCTTCTACACTGTTTATATAGAAATACTACATATTTATCAAGATCCAAAAGAAATGGATATGAAAAACTCCTCATCTATATTTAGTTTCTTGTTTCAAATAATCAAGGAGAAGATCATATCTGATATCCAATTCAAATTGATGAAGTGGCTTGTCAATTGTTGTCCATGAGATTTTTTTGGAAGATAAATACGGCAAATTCCTGAAAAATAAGTTCCATAAATATCTTTGTATCTCCAAAAATGTGATATGTGTATAAAAACCGAGAGAGGTTTTTGTGAAGGGGATCAGTCCCAACAAACATCTCTTTTGGTTTCCAAAAATTCATCTCCAACTGTTCTTCAACCTCGCCCAAAATTAGTGACTAAAACAATAAATTATTTATTGTGAAATATCTGAAAATTAGGCCTCGAAGATATATCTGAATATCTTAAAATGTGATATCTGTGTAAAAAAGAGATTTTTTTTGTGAACAGGCTCGTTTCGAACAAAAACCTCTTTTGGTTTCAAAGAAATCATCTCCATCGTTTCAGAAACTGCTTTTGAATATGAAGACTCAACAGGTAAGAAAAACCAGAGTATTCCTTTATTGATTTTTGTTTTTCTTCTTTTGATATTTTCTTTGTGTTTTCCTTTTTTTCTTACACTGGCCTTATTATTTGCAACTAGTGTACTCTCAGTTTGAAGGTGCTTGGAATATTCAGGTTCCTCTTTTGGGACCAAAAAATATTCCTTTAATTGAGTCTCTACTTTACATATTTTTCATAAATTTTTATATGAGAAGTTTGAATGCCATGCTTCTTTCACACACAACACTCTTCTGGTTCTCTCGAAACGCACCCTAAAATGTTTGCAATAGGCCTACTCCTTTGCAACAAGTTATCTTTCCCAGCCACAGAGTCAATATCCATGGGGACTGATAGTTTTGGTTTCATACCACTTTTAGAAAAAATCACATCACATGACCATATGTTATCATCCCAGTTGACTCCCAACATGCAAGCTTCATGGCAGAGCTTCCTCAAGGCCAACAATGTTTTACAGAGTCTTCAATAGGAAACTTTCTCTGTCTCTTATGATCAATAATGTTTCCAATCTGCCTTGAAAGAGAGTTCAAGAACATTTCTGGACCAACAACAATATTTTGAAAGACAGATGGTGAAATGCATTCCATGTCATTGTTATTGTCAAAATCCTTTGTTAAATCCAACAAATTCTCCATATTGTGTACCAACCCTTTCAATTATTTAAGTAGATGCTCAAAGTTAACATTTGATATAATTTCTTTATGGTAGAAAGAAAAAAATACTAATTTCCAAACGTGATGACAATGGTGCAAGATCAAAATGGAACATGACTTGTTGATGAAATTAGCACTCTTCCATGACCACATCTGCTATTAAATTGTCTACGTGATATATTTTCCTTTGTTTTTGTCTATTATTATATTGGTCATAAATTTCACTCTCCACTCTTGTCGCTTTGCATGAATAAAAAGATAGAAACATTCAAAGAAATCTTCATTTCTTCTCTGCACTTCACTACTATATATTCGTTCAATTTTTTCAATATTTTGAACCACAAGAAACATATCACATGATAAAAAATGTGTTATTTTAAATGATCTATGCTCTCATATGCAATGTGATTTCCTACAGCTTCTTATGAATGATTTGTTTGTTGACCCCAAAAATCTATAACCAAACCCTTAATTTCCAAACATTCATGAGGATATTTGTTAAGGTGATTTGAAAGGTTTTCCAAAATCATGTCATCTCCTTCGTTTTAGTATTTGGAAGATGTCAAATTATGGAATTTGTAGAAGACTTATTCCACCTACAGAGCATGCATGAACTGATACGCATACCAAAACAGATAAATCATGACTTCATACATAGAGAATCATAATCAGGAAACTGTGATTTGATATCAAGCTAGCAAGTACAACCCAATCCCTTTGAATGAGTGTCATCATTGAAGAATATAAATTGATATAAATCATAAAAGGTATGCATATATTCTGGAAATGCTTTTGAACATTAGAACATGATTTGGGTAAGGTGGTAGATGCATAACTATCATTACTCCCGGCGTTGCAAGAATAACACTATTCTTGTAGCACCCTTTCCATTTTGACAAAATTTGAAAATTCAAATGAGGAAAGGACAAGTTATGTGAAAGAAAAATTTCATATAAAATCCTAATCTTTAAAAAACTCAAAATCATTTAAAATATGCATAAAAGATTGAAAAATAAGCTTCCAAGCCAAGAGGGAAAAACAGAGCTTAACAAAAAAATCATGGAAATGGGTATTATAGGGACTAAGGACACCCAATCAGTAAAAAACAAGGTTAAGGACTAACACTTATTATGGTGCTATATGTTTTAAATCCTTTGTGAGAGTGTGATTTACTATGTAATTGGAACAATTGATGGATTACTTAATCCTTTAGATTATATTATAAAAACTCCATTTCCTTTATTCTACGATTATTTCTCTCAGCAACACCATCTTGTTGTGGTGTATATAGAACAATATGTTGCATTTGATTGTCCTGTGTAGTGCAATAGGTTGTAACTTGTTGTTCACATATTCACCTTCATTATTTGTTCTTAACCTTTGTAATTGATGTCTAGATTTGTTTTATACAATGGCCTTGTAGGCCCAAAACATGTCAAAAACTTCACTCTTTATTTTTAAGAAATAAACCCAATTGCATTTGGAGAAGTCATCAATGAAATATAAGAAGTAATTTCACCCATAAAAAGAAGGAGAATAAATAAAACCACACAAATCATTTTGAAAATGTTGCAAAGGGGTCAAGGCATACCAAGAGCCATGTTTTTCCAAATTGTTCCAATGATGTTTGTCAATAACAAAACAAAAAAAACACCATATCTACAAGAAACAAGAGGAACATTAGTCACCATATGTTGATCACATAGTTGTTGCAATGAGAGATAGTTTAAATTACCAAACCACTCATGCCGAATTTTTCTCAAGTCATTTCTCTGAGAAACAAAAAATTATGAAAAAGATGATGATCCTAAGTTTTCAAATTTGTACAAACTAGTAATATCATCAACAATTCCAGTTTCTAGGACATCCTTAGGATATTTCGAATCCTTGATTACAAATTGGTGAGGTGAAAAATCTATGATTTTACCTTCACTAAAATGAGTGATTTGATATACGAATAGAAGGTTGCAAGAAATACTTGGAACACATAATACATCATTGAAGTGACTATTATATAATTGAACAATTATGGACCTTACAACACTAAGATATATATCATCACCAACAAATATTTTTTTGGAATTAAAACCTTTAAGAGAAGAAAAAATTTCTTTATCCTTAGCCATATGATAAGATGCTCTAGAATCAATAAGCCACTCATCAAAATAAGAATTAGATATTGCATTGAGGGAAACATTATAATCTTAAAGTGCATGCCCATAAGAAGAAGAGTTAGAAGGAGAAGAATTGAGATTGATGTTGTGCTTCTTCATCATTGCTTCTAAGGATTCTATATTTTTGAACATTTAGACTCCAGGAGACCATCTCACCCACAAAAGTTGCAATGTTTGTTGGTCTTCTTAATTTTTTCTTTTTGTTCTTTGTCACCATTGGGAGTAGAAGTTGGTTGACAGGGTTTGGGACCCTTGTTTTTCTTGCTGTTGTGAGGATGTTTCTTCTTTGGATTCTTGGGTTTATCTTTCTATTTGTCCACTAGGGATTTTTTAGATGTACCTGCAATAATAATTACTCCAAGTTGCAAGATCTTATATTTCTCTTTAATTAGAGAATCACAAAAAGAATCAAGAGTGGGATCTTGGTAAGTACGCCCTAGAGCTTATCTATTGGCATAAAAGATAGATAAAAATATATAATATGCACTACCAAGATTATCAAGAGTAATATATATGCATCAATAATCCTTAAATTATATTTTATAGACTTGAAGTAAAATTCCAAGTGTTTCAATCTTAGATAAAAAATCTTCGATGCAAGAGAAATCATTTGGACTTAAAGTCATTAATTGATTTTCAATATGGTGGGCTCAAATCACATTTTATTACCAAATACAAGTTCCATCTTAGCCTAGGATTCATACAGGTCATCAATTCCTTGAAGGTGAAATGATAAATAGGAAGAGATGGACATTCGAATGAGTCCACGTGCCTCCTCATTTTTATTATCCCATTTTCCTTTCTTTTCAGCATTAATGGGGGATTTTATTTTCCAAAGATAATTTGGTACAATACTTTACTTCTTAGTACATGCTCCATCTGGGATTTCCATGAGAATTAGCTGGTAATGGTAAGAAAAAGATCACTTATATAATCCATTTTAAAATATGCATAAGATATGGATTCAAATGATGAAATTGACTATTTAGATGGAAAGCTCTCGAAAAAAATAGGTTGTTTAAAAAAAAATAACACTAAAAATGAACTTAAGATGTGAAAGTTATGCCATTTTCAAAAAGGCATAATTGGTAACCAAAGTGATACATGAAAGGTAGAAGTTATCCCACTTGGTGATGGATGCACAATGAGGTGGTTGAGTAAAAAAATTCCCTTCCTTCTCTAACTTTGACTATAAACTCATTTTTAGAAATAAGTTACGTATGAAGTGACTC
>JZKD02S1366695.1:0-11504 GCA_000966675.3 Picea glauca | reverse complement strand
TGTTCCTCAGAACAGTCGCCAGCCCTGAGACCTTAAATGGTTAAAGACGATGGGAAACCGGGCTTGAGCGTTGCTTATGTGTCTTGGAGGTCCTAACCTTGCAGGGTAGGACGAGTGGGAAGTCAGTTGTCTATAGTGGTCAGTTTTAATCTTCATTGAGTGTCTGCATTGTGAACCTCTGCCTATGGATGTGTTGTGATGGTTCTAGATGAGGAGTTCAGCGTTCTGGTGCTGAACCTCATGTTGAGTCTTGCTGCTTGTCGTGTGATCATCTTTGTGCCTGTGGTTATGAGTCGTGCATCTTGATCATATTCTTATGCTCATCATGGTTGCGTCATATCGTCGTCGGGTGGTGACGCAAGGTCGAGTAGACTGTAGCTATTTCCTTGTACACACACACACACTTCTAAACAAAAAAAAAAAAAATTGCACCTGTTACTAGAATGGTTGTCGTAACGAGGCGATTCGTTACAGAGTAACAATTAACAAACAAGTCCACCTTGGCTAGAAAAAATACATAAGTGAGTATCCGAGTAAGGATACTCACTCAGATGATCTCGGGGTCTTTTCCCGTGGCAGGATCAAACTGGGCCCCCGTCAGAGCTTGGGATGGATTGGGATTGGTACGCGAGAACATACCTTATTTACCCTTCATTCCAGTCGATATCTGGTAGTGAAGCTGGCCATACATCATTCTTGGTCCAGTGTGACATCCCCAAAATAAAGAAATTGGACAAAATAATTTAGAATCTAAAAGTGATGGAAATTTATTTCCATTTTTAGTAAATTCTGAAATTGGAAAATTTTTGCCATTTATGGAAATTCCAAATTTTGAATTTTATAATTGTAATAAATGATTTGATTGTTGGGCAGAGATCTGATTTGTCCCAACTAGCTACTTGACTATGACACTCGTATGAAAAAGGAAAGAAAATAATATTTTATATTGATTGCAGGAGGACAAATGGAGCAGCCATGTTGAAATTAGCTGACCATGACTCCATGAGTGGGGAACACATTGAAATTAACTCTGGGCTGATTGTTGCAAGTGAAAAATCATTGATTTGGCCAATAGTATCCCCTGAAAATCAGGGATTTAGAAAGCTACGAAAATTCCCCAAGAGAGGGAAAAATTCATAGGCAAACTAATAAAAAAGCATATGTGAGGAGGCAGGACACTGCCAAGTATGCTAGGGAAAAGACTAAGAATTTTTTTTCTTGCTGTTATGAACACTACTGTGTGAGTGTGAGGCAAGGGGAATACTGCTGAAATTCGAAGGACATTGCTGGAGAGGAGATTTCAATTCTCCCTCATGGATTCATGGTCCGGCTAGGGGGTGAATCAGGAAAGTAGATTAGCTGCCCTGTTCTATGGTTGGGAGGAACGTGGTTGCTCCCTTCATATTCCCGTAAAATCTGGTTCAGATATGTAACTCTACCTTGTTCTAGTCAAATGATTATGTATTGAAATCCGTTCTACTTCTATGTACAATTTTGTTTCTGGTTGAATGTTGTGGGAAAGATCTAACTTTTTACTTCATAATGATTGGCTAGAAATAGACCTTTTTATTTAGATATAATATTGGGTAATTACTAAGAATTCTGGTATGTATTAACAGCGAAACAAATTCTGTAATAGTTACAAATCCCATAACAGATTGTCTTGTTTTAGTTTTCCTATGGATGCTACTAATAAACCATGAGCCATTGCAATTAAGCATACCATTCATAAATCCAACAAGTATACTCTACAACAGTGAAGTACTAATTGACAGACATATAAACTAGTATAATCATTGAATCTATATATATAGATATATAGTGTAATGAAAATTCTATGACAGAGGAGGAATGACACTAGGTAAACTTTCTACACCAGAATCCTGTAGCATTAAGTGGATAGATAACCTTATAAGAGGAAAATTTTATTCCAAGAAAAGAAAAGACTCCTCGGACCCCATTACAGTAGGATATATAGATATATACATGCATAATTTGAGATAGATACGATAGTAAGGAATGAACCTGTTAAGAAAATGTTTAGCCACAGTTAAACCACAGGTTCTGTCGTAATGACTATGTTGTTTCTTATTCGTGTGAGCAGACCCATAGAGGTTTTAATAAATATAAGTAATCAAGAACAAAGGATAAGAGATTGCATGTTACGTAACCCAAAATAGTCCTGTAGAGACTTATTTAATAATGATAATAGAAGAAGAAGGTAATAAAGCACGAATTATAAACGAATAATGATGACCATTGAACCTTCTAGTGTATAGATCTATAAGGAACTTACACAATAAGCGATAACAAAAACATAAGGAAAATAGTACATGGTGAGTAGATCCATAACTCCATTGAAGCTATCTAATTGACTAATGAGCAATCCGCTAAGAGATTATTTGACCATAATAATTGACACAGAAGGTAGACAGTACACGATGCATGAAATCTGAATTAATAATGAAGCTATTTTTTCCACGGGTAAGTAGACTGTTTGATCTAGATTTATGCAGTAACAGAATGTAAGAAGAAAATAACAGAGTGTGCACAATAGTATTGTAGAGAACACAGTGATACAGTAAACACACACTTCTATTAATTAATGAAATAGAGAAACTATAAAACTGTTGAACAATACATAGCTAGAATGGTGGTAGCATATCCCTGATAAGAGATGTGGTGGCTACGCTCATCTGTGACCAAGATCATTACAAAAAGAGGCCGAAGGGCCTTATTTATCAAAAGCAGGAAGGTAGAAACCAAAAACCTAACCCTAGAAGATGAAATGCCAAAAGTCAAGTGGGCCCTGTTTGGGTAAGTTAGTCCATCAACTTCTCAGAGTCATAACTATTGCATACGATCTTCGTTTAGGGCGCACGATAGCTCGTTGGAAAGATATGTCCGAGGTCTACAACGCTCGAGAAAAAATAGCATCATAGATTCAATTTTGCAAGAGCAACATACCCAAAAAAACATCGTTTAGGGCCTCAAAATGGCCCCGAAAGTTCACGACCCGAAAAAACTGCTAAAAATAGTAAATTACCATAAATGCCAGAAAATTGTTTTGAGCCAGATGGAAAGGTGGGTGGCCACCGATACCCATCTGGATCACTGTTAAAGGTTATGCAACAATTATAACTGAAAAACGGAAGGTAAATAACTTGTGATGCGTAAAACTAAAACTAGTTAATTCTTCAATTGGAACATAAACAAAATTCTGGGAATCATTGACCATATTAATTCTGGGAAAGAACCAAACCCTTAGGTGTAATCACTATGCATGGCCTATTCGTTTTGGAAAAGGGTTATACATCCAATAATGAGATTCAATTCTGGAAACAAAAATAACTACAATAGCCAGAACAGAAATCCGAATCTATAGTACTAATTCCATCCTCGAATTATATAGAGGAGAATACCTCAGAATCCCAAACCCACAACACATTTAATACAAATGATATAATTGAGCACTGTATTTTTAACAAATGATTGTCTAGTTATCGAATTGCAACCAGGCGCACACTGTGCGATGGTTCTGTATACTGAATTCACTTTATACAATTTTTAGCATACCCTGTACCACAGAACTTGGATTTAACCTCTGAGACTTTAGGACGAATTAGAGTCCGGACCAGTGGGGTTTGAATCTCGAAAAATAACTTAGATACTATGTAGGAACTCGAATACCTTTTGATAGAGCAAGGAGGGCATCCCCATGCTTCGGCATGATCGCACCTGCAGAGAATTAACGAGAAGCATTAAAACATAACCAAACAAAATAATATATTTAAGTTACAGAATAGAAAATGACTAGAAAAGGGGCCCATTGAATACTTAACTGAAGAAGAGGATCTATGCCTTCTACCATCGCGCTACATCACCTAGACCGAAAGGGTAATGGGTGTTCATGCCTCCCTGATGGATACCCTCGCACATCCAGGGGCCCATCATTAATAATAGATACCAGTGTATAATCCGAAGGGATATTACAGGGATAACAAAAAGATTAAAAGGGATAAAAAACGATGCATGGTAAATATAAACCTTCGAATATTCAACTTAAACAAAAGATATTAAATGTGTTAGACCAATGGAAAAACTTCACTTCTAAATCGATGCAACCAGCTAACACTATAGTCAACCACAGAGGACTAGGAAACAATAACAAGGGTTTAACAGACTACCCAACGAAGGAGACCAGGAGATAATAACAAGGGTTTAACCGAACAAGGAAACAATAACAAGGGTTTAATGGACTATCCAACGAACAAGACCAGGAAAAATAACAAGGGTTTAACCGAGTAAGTTCTCAAATTTCATAACAGACGTTGTGATACGTGTAATGGCTCGGTCCCGACAAGACGTATGATGTAGTAATAGGGATAAACTAGGATAGGAGCCAAACCCTTACCAAACAGAACCCGAATCCTTTTCTAACACAGTACACTGGAAGTAAGATGAGGATATTATCAAAGAACAAAGGTGTGCACAGACCCACAGACAAGGTAGAATGATTTTTAAAGCGTAAATAAAAGGAGAGCCGAACGTAAACTTACCACCTAGAACTGCTATAGAGAAGTGCCACCGAGCATCTCCATGCACAGGGTCTGGAAGCGTGTACTCCTAGCCATGAGTTTTGAGCCAACAAAGGAATTGGTCCGCGACATTTTTCTCTCCTTCAAAAAAACCTTAACTAGGATGTGAATGGAATGGCCTGAGCTGGTGATTCATCTTCCACCCAAACCAAAATCCTGAATGAGAGTGAAGGGGAGGGGATTAATATCTGAATGGAGCAAAGGGGAAGTAGGTGTTTGTACTTAGACCATGTGACTATAGGGGAGGTGTCGACATTTCCTTTGAGCATGCCAGTCGAGCTCTGTGTCGAATAGACATTTTTCCCAGGTGCTTTAAATGTGTAGACAAACCTTTAAGGCATAATTCCTTCCACCTGTATCGGTAGCTAAGGACATTGATGGCGAGGCAACCAAGTGAAGGTCTCACTACACCGTTACATGTTGAATCCAACTACCCTACATTAAACACCGAGATGGTTGACCTTGTCGTTACCTAACGAGTGGTGTGCAAACGATCATAACCCTAACCTCTAATAGATTAACCTGCTGCGCACTTTAGATTCAAGGCGTAATTTTAGTGGCCGAAGTTAATCCACTATACCTATGTTTTTCAAATAGGGTTAATTTCTCATTGTAGATTGTATAATGTTAATTACACTTATCCGATTGGACTTCTAAAGGCCTGACACCTCTAACCTTGCAATATAGGATAGCGAGACTCTAAGTAGTTTACTACTACATGTCTTAGAGTGGCTTAGGAATAAGATAGTGGATAGTGTTAAGTTGCCATGAGACAAATGGTCCCTAGTTATGGACATCTTGTCGTATGAAACACTTTACCAAAAATAAGTAGTGACCTTATGTTAATAGGATAGAGGAGCGAAGCAGTAAGACAGATGTACCTTAGGATAGACAAGTGATTGAACGACCTCAAGGATACAAAACCAACTCAATGTTCCCAAACAATTTTTTTTTTATGTAAATTTTGAGGTACATTACATCCAGACCCTCACCATATACATGCTTGGTTCCATATCTCTCTATATAATCTTGGCAAATTCTAATACAAGATGGAATTTTGCTTCAGATCCTACAGGAAACCATTCGTATATGCAAAATAAGACAGAGAATAGTAATACCTGAAACTTTTCCAGTAATTCATGTAAATAGTGGATAAGATCCTATATATTTACACAAAATTGACAAAAAGATCATTACATTTGTACTGCGGAATGGCTTTGTATAGCTTCAAGAAGCGGTATGCGATAAAGACAAGGGCCTCTATTAAGTAATATGATGTTTCTTTTCTGGATGGATTCAATGTGCCTGGACGGTCCAGGAATCCATAACAGCGATCAATGGCGGCGTAGTAGAAGGAGGAAGAGGATGAGAAGGATCCTGAGGAGGAGGCAGCAGTGGCGGGTGGCCGTGTGCAGTAGAAAGAGACTCTGAATTTCTATGCAAACGACAGTGGAAGGACCCTGCATGAGTAATTGGAGAGTAAACACAAGTCTTTGCTCCTCCTCCAATCGAGTCTATGGAGGGAGATATCTTCATTAAGGACAATGAATTTAAATCCTTCTGAGTTGTCAAAGGAGGAGGATGCAACGCTTGTTCATGTCCTGATGAACATTGACGAGCATACAATGAACTCATGGCTTCTCCTGATAAACGATCATACAATCCACCCACAACGGAATGTTCAACTGAACGGATCAAACCAAAAACACCAAAAAATTTAAATTAATGCCCATGACGACAATGATCGAAGAGCAAAGCGAAGAAGAAAGAAAAGGATTCAAAATTACAAGGATCTTTCGGAGTTGCAACGCTTGTTGTGTTAAATGCCCAAAGACGTGTAGGGAAAGTCTAACCATCAAATCAAATTCTTGTTTTGTAAAATGCCCAAAAACATGTAGGGAAAGTCTACTCATCAAATCAAATTTTTGTCTTGTAATGTGAGAAAAAAATTAATGGAGATAAGATGTGTACTGAGAGAAATTAATAAAGATAAGACATATAAAAATATAAGATTTGAAATAAATCAATGGAGATGTACACGTCTATGTTGAAATAAATCATAAGGGTTGAGATGGTGTGAAATGTCAAAGAGAAATCAATGAAGATGAGATATAAAGGCATGAGATTTAAGAGAGAAAAAAATCAATGCAAATAAGACATATACATATAAGCATTGAGAGAAATCAATGGAGATGTACACGTGAATGGAGATAAGATGTATAAGAAATATGTGTGTGTGTCTTATTGAAAGAAATCAATGGAGATATGTTGTTTGAGAGAAATCAGTAGGATATAGAGATAAGAATATTATTAAAATACTTCTGTCTAAAGACTTATTTTTATATAGATATTTAATGAATTATTATTTTAAAATTTTGGTTTAACTACTTAAAAAAAATTGTAGTATTTTATTTCTAGTAAATACAACCAAGTAATTTATTTTAACATGGATTTAATTACTTTAGGTTTGAGATTGTAAATTTTGGGATAGTTAAAATACACACACACACACACACACACACACACACACACACATATATATATATATTGAAATGCTACTTAAACTAATATAGTAAGTTTTACTAGTACAAAAACTATAGTAAATTAATAGATGCTGATCTTTTTTTTAAGTGATCTAGGTTAATTAAATCAACTTTGAATTGTGGGAAATCTATTAAATATCATATAAATATATGAGTTCAAGTTGTGAGTAAATATGTAAGAAATAGTGATATGATGAATATTGATAAATATACACTGTGTTCTATGTGTTAGTATATAATATTGTTTCTAGCCACCCACTTCCACCTTGGACCTCTTATAAAATATCAAAGTAGTATTAAATAGTTTTATATTAGGATGTAAAATTTTATAAATGGAAAATGTATGTAAGATAATAATACTACTATACCATATAAATTAATCACATATAATAATGGTTAGGGTGGCATCAAGAGTATAATCCCATCACATTGCAATAGGGAAACAACAATACAACAACTGTAAGTGTAGAATTATGTAACCCCTTGAAGCTAGAGTGTGGAATATGATTCTTAGAGTATGGAATAGAGAATTCAAAGTGAATATTATAATTAAAGACCAAATTGATATGTTTTAAGGTTAAGGTGATCGTATTAAAAAATATATATATCTTGTAACTTAGAAAATAAATTGTTGAAGTGGAAAACATTGTGTAATGTATGACTTAGGAGTCGTCCTCCACTTTATTAGTAAGTAGAAGACCTTTCATAAATTTTATTTTGAATAAAAACATAGTCATAAGCATGGTTTGTAGTAATTTTAAGGGAGAATCTAACCTTAGTAATGTTAAGAGTGAAGGAAACATCAATGTTACAAGAAAGACATTTACCACTTACAAGTTAGCAAGAGGTTGGTTTCATGGGGAGTTCAACGAGTTTTAAGGTCTCCATAATATTTATGATTATCGAAAACAAGTAATGACGTGTTCTACTCTTAATTCTTGTGTATTATATGTTTTGTGTATGAGAATATCTATGACTTTCTGGTGATACTTATTCTCCATAGAGGGAGGGTCACGTAACCATTTACTGTTGGCTAGAAAAGACTATATAGTTAATGGATAATTTGGTGTGGTGTGAAATTGAAAGTTTTGAGAGCTTAGGAGCATAGCTTATGAACTTGGGTTTCTCCTAGACTTAAGTGTGAGTGAAAAAGTTTTGACCCTAAAGAGGGTGTAGTGCCAAGTCTACCACCATAGCAATTTTGGATTGTTTTTAATCAATTACCTAGGTTAGTGTGGTCATATGGTATACTGTAAGTGGGATTATGTTGTGAACTTAGAACTTGAGTTTGGAATGATAAATGAATTATTGTTACAAAATGTTTATTTATATCATAATGTCTGATAGGGGTATATTGACGAGTTTCTATCGATCAATGTGATGTTAAGTAAACTCTTGGTTACTTGTTGAATTACTTGATCTTACCTTAATAGTGGAGTTCACGTATATCTTGTGAAGGGTTGGTAACACTAATAATATGAGTGATGATTTCCTTCGTTAATGTTGATTGAATAAGAAAAATGAATAAAAGGTGAGAGTTATGTGATAGATTTAAGAAATGAAACGATTATGTAAGCATGATGAAGCAATAAGAGGTAGTAATAGAATGGTAATAAAAAGATGAGAAGATAAATTATAAAGCCAAGAATAAAATTAATAAAGTAATGTGTAAAGGATGAGATATGGAAGATATATAAAACTTAGAATGGATATAACAAATATGACAATCAAATAAAAATATCATAATACAATTATCAATGAAGGATGAGGAGAAGGGGATGGTATGGGTAAATACAAGAGGTAGTGAAAGAAAAATAAATGTAGTAATAAACAAATATATATAGTAGAGAATATGAATATGAAAAATAGTAGAAGCTATGAAGTGATCATAAGAAAAGAGTAAACAAGGTAATAATAAATAGCAAAATAAATAAATGCATAATTAGTGATTAGAGTAAATGGATTCAAAGATGAGGAAAGTGATGTGTGATATGTTGAGAGAGCAAAGAAAATATAATAATAAGTGAATGAAAATAGATAAAAAGTATATGGAGAAGTGTAAAGATATGTTATAACTCAGATTCAAGAAAAAGGTGCAAAATAAACGATATTAACTCAGGATAGAAGGGTGGATAAAAGGTAGGAGAGAGGTTAAACATGTAGTTAGAATTGAGTTCAAGGTGGATTAGAAATTCATTAATAAGCCTAGCAACTACTTACTCACTAAGAAGGATTTTCCCTGTGAAGAAAATCTTCTTTAAAAATAAATAAATAAATTAGATGAGGAATAATGAAAACATGCTTCTCATTGTTAAACTTATTTCGTGGTAAGGGAAAGAACTTGGAAGTGCTGGAAATGGAGAAGAAAAGAGCTAGATACCAAAGATGGTAAGTACTATGTAGGTATAAAGGATATAATTTTTAGACGTAAGAAGTACAATGGTGAGAAGAGAAGACCTCAAGGGACTAAAGATTTTGGAATGAAATGTTATAGCAAATTGTTTTTTATTGATATAAAATATTCACTAACCCATGTGTCAACATGGTGCTCTTTATGTATATGCATGTTTGTAATAATGAATTGTTGATAGAAAGCAAGATTTTCCTCGACCGTGATGAAGAGAATCCTATACCAGACAATTAACTTGTTTGAGATATAATCTATACAACTTAACAAAAGAGAGACATCTGGGACAATGGAAAAACAAACAGTGAAGTGATGACATCAAATGAAAATCATTTAGTAGTATGTTAGTCAATATTCCTAAGCATGGGAGATTTTATGATGACATATGTATTGTATCACTCAAGTTAGAGTGATAGTAAGGTCAATAATAATTGGTTATAATTTTTAAGATATTATAGGAGGAATTATATTCTTGGCTTAAATTATAAACGAACTCAATATAAGATTCACTTAACTAAAGAACCAATAATGAGATAAGATTATAATTGGCTATCAAACTAGTAGACTATACTTTAATATACAACTTAGGAAGAATAAATCTATAAGAGAAGCATGTCCTTTCATTAATTTAATTACCAATGGTAATAAAATAAAGTCAAGACATAGTAAGGTACCTACTAAATAGGCGTAATTGCAATCAATATATTAATAGCCTCGACATGTTTTAAATCAAGTCATTGTTCAATGAGACCAATATAACGCAAGGTTTGCTATCAAGAAAGATAAATATAACTTGTGTCATAAATTCTACTCATATTGTGAATGAACATAACTTTGGGACAAAGTTTCTTGAAGGGTGGGTGTATGTAACACCCCATATTTTGTCCTTAGGCAATTATAACTTCGATTTTTCTCATTATAGTAATTCATTGCTTAGTAACTATTTGGACTCTGTGAAACTAATATAGACATGTGAAAGGGGTACGACTAGACTTATTTGTGAGTTGCACAATATTATATTTTGTTGTTATATGTTTGTGATGATGATGATTATGCGATTTGGTTAAACATGTAAATTTAAATGTGGAATTTTGGTACACGGATACCAGTTTAAGTTATATTGTGAATGTATAATAGATGCAATGCATGATGTAAATAGGAATACATTTCTTAATTGAGCGTCAATGGAAATATGGATTCTTATATAAATTTGTGATGTATCTGTATCAATATGTGTTATTGGTGAATTAACCTATAGAATGATGAGCTATGTGATAGCCAAATGACTATAGTATTGAGGTAACTCGGATGTCGTAAACATCAAGAAGATATTGTATGCTATAAGTTGTACTTATGATTTAATTTATGATTCAAAATATTCCTATGATCTATGGTAAGTATGGTTTTGACACGATGCACAACTTACCCAGAGTGGATGTTTGATGACGTGACTCTAAGAACAGTAGTTGCACAATAGGGCTTGATGTAGGGTGTTGACCCTAGTTCTATGAGTGTAACGACCCTAATTAAATAAATGTTTAAAGATCATGAAGTAAAATTAATTAAGGAAAGTAATTATGGTTAACCAAGTTATAATTTAATTATAGATCACATTTAAAGACCTAAGAAATATAATTAAAGGGA
The DNA here is from genome assembly GCA_000966675.3 of Picea glauca. Classification (NCBI taxonomy): domain Eukaryota; kingdom Viridiplantae; phylum Streptophyta; class Pinopsida; order Pinales; family Pinaceae; genus Picea; species Picea glauca. Next base: position 312 of record JZKD02S1366695.1, on the reverse strand, counting down.
TCAATGAAAATGATATAAAATGGTTGCGTATGCAGGGCAAGAAGCCCAGAAATCCCGAGAAGATAAAATATTGATGGAAGGAGTATGGAGGGGGACAAGGGTGGTTGAGAGAGTAAATGCATGAGGCGGTCGGGAGGAATAAGGGTGGAAAGAGGGGGATGAGAGCACCATTCGATGGGCGGGGACGGATTGGATGCTGTGGATGGCTGTGTTTCGCCGTGAGCAGAGATTCTGCGTATTGGCTGTGAGCCTGTGATATTTTGTGGACTGTTGGCTTGCTGTGAGCAAGGAACAGAGTGTTCTGGACTATGA
>JZKD02S1366673.1:0-11505 GCA_000966675.3 Picea glauca | reverse complement strand
TTTTTTTCTCTATTTTTATTGTCAATTAATGTGTAAATCAAGAATGCAATATTTATGATTCCTATTATTTACATTAACTAGTTATTTTTTATGTTGTATATTGTTATGTGAATTTTTCTTACCACCATTCAAATTATTTACCTCGCACATATAGACAGTTATCTGCCATTATGAAATTTATTGGAATGAAGTATCAGGTCATTGATGCATTTCATAATGTTCATATTATATATTATGGACAATATGCATTGAAAACAAAATTACCACAATGTCAAATCGATATATATTGAATTGAACAAGTAACAAAAAAGGTGCCTCACAAGGTTCTTCTTCATATTCCCATAATTCCATGTTTGCAGCGACTGTTCAGTTGCCAAAGCATAGCACAATTTATGGATTAACATGCATGACACATAAGTGAAGATGTTATTCTTTGAATGCCTTGTAGATGGTTCTAAATTTAGGAACATCAAATAAAGATGGTTTATTTTTAAGGAAGAACCTTGTAATGTTAGGTTTCCATTGGTAGTTGATGATGTCAATCCATTTGGTGAGATCAAGTCTATTTACTTAGTGTGGCCTATTTTTTTTATAAACAATAACCTTCATCCTTGGATGTAAATAAAGAGGGACCATACAATGTTGGAAATGATTGTTCTAGGTATTTTTTTACAATATTTATTTGAACGTAGCATTTCATTTACCTTATTCATTGCATAATTTCGTTTATATATACAAGTTAGTAATTATGTATATTTTCAACCAATTAGGCAAGTACCAAGTGAAATATATGAATGCATATATCGAGCCTCTTGTCGACGAGATACTAAATTTATGGGTTGACATCAATATGTATGACATCTCTAGACCATAGGAAAAAAAGAAATTTCAATTCCATGGAATACTTACATGGACAATTCATGATGCCCTAGAGCTAACACATTTTTTTGGTATGTAACATACTACTCCACTTTAATGTTGTATAATTTTATGAAAATGTCATGCATATTTCTTAAATAATTCCTTGTTATATAACAAATATTGACAATAATCCATATCTTGTAGGTCTTAAAACAAAGGACAAATTTGCATGTCCATTTTGTGGTCCTAGGATGAAATCTTGTCATTCAAGAAGTTTAGGAAAGGAGGTGTTTGATGAGTATAGGAACTTCCTCCCTAAGAACCATAGGTATCAAACTATCAAAAAACATTTTTTTAATGGGTAAGAAGAGATTACAATAAAACCACGAAGAATGACACCTCACCTATGGAAGTTGGAATATAATAGAAATCGTCAAGGTAAGAAATCAAAATAATATGTATCATATGAAATGTTTTACAATTTTTATTTGTATTGAATTTTGTTTACCTTATCTAACAATTATTGTTGTAATTTCATTTATGTTTCATAAAGGACATTAAGGCATTGATGGGATTTCACAAGGAATGCAAAATTACCCCATATAATTGAATAGGTTTTCCTACTATGAGCACATTAAAATATTTCACTTGTTTGATACAATAAATATCGGGAAGAATGTAATAGAAACATTGTGGAGAATATTAGACGGAAGGAGTGAGAAAGAAAAAATTGTCAAAATTTGTAGTGACATTCAGGAAGCCAATCATGCAATGAAAATTTTGATTGATTCAAATAACAATGGAAATTGGAATAGTCTTCCATGTTTATTTATAGAGAAGGAAATAAATGTTGTAAAAGAGTTCATTTGGAAAATTAAATTTTCCATGGGATCTTCCTCAAACATAAAGAATATCTTAACAAAGTCTTGTGGCCCCCACAACTACCTATTGAAATTCCCTATTCCAGGGAATTGCACTGGGATCCCCTACTAAAATATTGAACAAGGGTATTTTCTCACTAGTAACTTAGCTAAGTACTTACAACGGAATTATTGTTTCTATGCAACATGCCAACTTATAGAAGGACATATGCACTAATTGGAAGTCCTTTTAATATTTTCTAAGAGTCTCATTAGCCCCTTTCTCAGAGACAAAACCAATTATAATGTCCTGTTATGGGACCCTCCTGAACTGATAAATCAAGTATGTGTGTATTTAACCATGTTTAGGGGCTATCAGAACCTCACTATTCGGATCTTCCCAGTCGTAAATGTCAAACATGTGAATAACCTTGAGTTTTCCAAAGTTTGAATGTTGAACATTTTATTAGATAATTTCTATCGAAGTGAAGGTTGTAACAATGTTATGAAGTTTTAAGACCGATGGTCTTTCAAAATTTTCCTTGTTGTCCTTTTTCCCATTGGAGGGACTAGCACATAATACTCAACATCTATCCTAAACAATTTATACTGAGAAGTTTACACCAATACCCATATATGAAACACCCACCTTCATGCTTAGAAAATACACAGTGATCAACCATTCTTCTCACAAATCCTAAACTAAGGATGTATGTATCAAAAATTTGGTACCACATCGTTGGTGATTTATTTATACCATAAAGGGATCTTTTTAATTTGCACACTAGATATTTCTTTCCCTTTACTACAAATCCTTCAAGATGTTTCATATAAATTTATTCTTCCAAGTATCCATGTAGGAATGTTGTATTCACATACATTTGTTCTATCTCAAGATTAAATGTTGCAACTAGATACATTAATACTCTAATGGAAGTTAATTTTGCAACAGGGGAAAATATCCCTCGAACTTGACTCCTTCGACTTGGGAATATCATTTCACTACCAATTAATCTTTGAATTTTTTGACTTGACATGTTGCATTTAGATTTTTATTGAATACCACTTGCTACCAACAAGATTCCTTCCATTAGGTAGTTCAAATAAATCCCACATCTCATTCTTGTGCAAGGATTCCATCTCTTTGACCATGGCGTCCTTCCAGATTTTACCTTTTATCAAGTTGACTACCTCCTTGACCAACTTAGGCTCCTCATTAATGGTAGATAACACAAAAGGATAACATAGATCGGGTGGACTATACCTTTCAACTAATTTTATTACTCTTTCATACCTCCTTATAAATAAGGTTGATTGTTCCACCTCTTCATCTGATTCATTCGACTAATTTTAATCATCTTCTTCCTTCCTTAGTTCAAACCTCACCTTTTATGAATATTTCTATGTTTGAACCACTTCAGTCTCGGACGTACCCTTGATTTCCATGAAATCACATCTCGACTGTACACTATTTTCCTTGATGCATGATCCCAAAACTTATATCCTTTCATTCCTTCCTTGTACCCATTGAAAATACACTTGACTGCCTTCTTTTCTAGATTGCTCCTCTTTTCCTTGGGAACATGCACAAATGCATCACAACCAAATAATTTGAGATGTGAAAGTTAAGGATTCTTACCAAACCATACCCCATGTTGAGTCGAGTTAAATAACACTAATGAAGGAGACATATTTACCAAATATTTTGCAGTGTTGATTGTTTCTGCCCATAATTCTTCTCCAAGTCCAGCACCATTGAGAATGATCCTTGCCTTTTTCATCAATGTTTTGTTTATTCTCTCAGCAAATATATTTTTCTATGGGGTATATGGTGTGGTATTTTTTCATGTTATGTCGCTTTTCTTACATAACTACTCAAAATCCTTTCCACATAATTCATCACCATTGTCATTTTTCAACACCTTGATCTTCTTATCTGTTGATTTTCCATAAGAGATTTAAACTCTTTGAATTTATCGAAAACCTCTAATTTATTCCTTAGGAAATATATGCCTATTTTCTTGGGAAAATCATCAATGAAGGAGACATAATACAAGGATACACCAAGTGAAGGGATTGTTATAGGCCCAAATACATCACTATGAACCAATACTAGAATCCCCTTTTCCCTTGTTTCTCTAGATGAGAACCTAACCCAATTTTGTTTTCCATATATGCATTGTTCATAAAAATCAAATTCCAAATTACACTCGGGAAAACCTTCGACCATACCTTTGTTGTGCATATCTCAAATTTGTTTTTCTCCAATGTGTCCCATCCTTCAGTGCCATAACATGGTTAGGTCGACTTGGTGAAGTGTTATTGATTCGGTTTGAATCGACTCAGCCTGAGATGAGTCGTGACTCGGGTTGAGTTGAGTTGAGTCAAAGTCAAGTCAACTTCAGGAAAAATAATGTTATTGCATCCATATGAGTTGGCATTCCCTAACAACTTGTATAGAGTTCCAATCTGAGCTCCTTTAATTAATACCATCTCACCCCTAACCATTTTTCATGTATTCTTCTAAAATAGAGTATTCACTCCTACATCACCCATCTTACTGACATATATTAGATTTCTTGCAAAACCTATAATATTTAGCACACCTAGAGGAGTTCTACTCCTCCCATCCTACAATATTAGTTAGAATCTTCCCCATCCAACAATTTTGGTTGTCGATTTGTCCCCCCAAAAACATATCTCCCCCTTCATATCTCTCATATTCGCAGAACCAATCTCCGTGAGGTGTCATATGAAAGGACACTCTTGAGTTTATCAACCTAATATCTTGATCCAACTGTGTACTGGTTGATGCTATATACATCACCTCCTTTACATGGAGTAGTATTTTTCTCAATCAATTGCTTCTCATCATATCATGTACTGACTTTTATCTCCTTTGACTTGCAATCCCTTTTGTAATTCCCAACTTTACCACATTTCCAACATCTTCTTGTCAATTGAACTGAGGATTTAGATATACCCTTTAACTTAGACTTTCTACCATAGAATTTTCCTTTATCTATGTCAATCGACCTACCTCTCACCATTAAGAAATATTTAGTCAATCCTTCCATGTTATTTTATCTCATTTCTTCTTATAATGGAGATGAAACCACATATTCTAGTGCTAATGTGGTTGAATTATTCCCTATAGCCACGTCTAAGATATCTTGGGAGTCTGGAAATTAACATAATAGGCTAATAAATTTTTCCTCAGTGATTTTAACATCTAGAGAGGATAATGGGTTTATTATAGTATTGAATGCATTCAAATTCTTAGTTACCAAACTCACATAACTCATCCCTAGAAGATACAATTTATTTTTAAGGAACAACTTATTTACCAAGGATTTCAACTACTACAAGCTTCCCAACTTGTCCCAAAGTTTCTTGGACGAGTCTTCACCCAATACTTTCAAAAACACTGAATCTGCAAGACATAGTCAGATCATACGCCTTATCCTTCTTTTGGATTTCTCCAATTCTTCCCTCGACGTGACTATCAGAATGGTGCCTAGGTAGGTTGCCTCCCATTGTTCTCAATCTATAAGGAGATATTCAATTTTAAGCTTCCAAAGCTCAAAATTATAGCCATTAAATTTTTCAATCTTTATGCTTGAACTACTTGCCATTATTCCAAGCACAACTTTAAAGATATATAACTTACAACACTCACTAAAACTAGGCTTTATCTTATATTCAATATCTACAAAACTTCTCTCTTATACCACATGTTGGGAAATAGACATCCCCACTAAACCTTTTGGGAAAGGAGAAGACATATTTAATCAAGAAAGTAAATGATCGAATAATCACACAGTACAAAAATATTTTACCATGGAAACCCAAATGGGAAAACCAACATTCCTTGAGCGTCTTTCTCTCTTGTTGCCTTATTCATTCAGAATAAATGGTTACATGCCTAACCTTGATCTACACCTAAGACACAATCACCATCATACCCTCTTGCTTTACGCAAGAACAACCCTGCAACCAATTTGGCTTACATCTACATGATCAATAGCCTTCAACTAGAGATTAGCATGAAAATCGACATATTCATCAACTTAATACAATTAAAATGTGCCTTAGTTATAGGATTTACAATAGGAAAAACACTAAATCGTGACACCCTTTAACGATTTCATATCCATGTAGATCATTGGCAAAAAATACCACAAATTTAGGGATTATGTTACAGTGGACTACCAGTCAGATTACCAACTGACCTTTAGTCGGTCTTCAACTGGTTTACACTCGACCTCCCGATGAAATCTTATCGACTGACCTCTTGAATTTTTTTTTATCACTTCGACTTTGACTTTTCCCGATCATTACTTCAATATTCAACTTTCACTACAAAGAATATAACAACCCAACACATATTATCATTCCATTCTTTTTGGAATACCATCCTTCCTATGCTCTGCTCATAAAGGTGATTTTCTCTAATTATGGTCTCCTCCAAAGTTCTTGGGTTATCATAGTATATCTTGTCTCTTTAGAAGTAGGGTAACCCACTCATAATTCTTTGGATTTTGACTTCCTCATATTTTATGAAGCCCACATACTTCAAAAATTCAAATAATCTCTTCTCATATTCATCAATTTCCATGCTTCCCATCTTGAGTTCAAAGGACTATTTCATCTTATTTTCATAGTAATTTTTTAAAAAATATTTCTCTTCAAAATATCCTTTGAACTACCTCCATGAGATGTTACTCTCATCAATGTTCTTGGCTTGCTTAAGATTATCCCACCACATGGGTGATTTTCCTTGCAGGTGGTAGGTTGCAATTATGGTTTCTACCCTTGAGGGATAATCATGCAAATGGAAATATTTATTCATTTCCAACATCCATGCTTCAATTTATTCTCCCTTTCTATGCTCTCCATTCAAAGTTGGTGGCTTCATTTTCCTGAGTTCACCTTGTAAAATGTATGACTCGGGCCTTCTCCTCTGCCTCTTGATAGGAGACACACTTGGGATTATCCCTGGACCTAAACATGTATGATCTCTCCTAGTGTATTTCTCTGGGGAATGATGACTCCTTATCATACTTCATTATTGTCTGCCATTCCTGTGATTATTCCTTTTGCTATGGGATATGTATGATGCCACTTGTCTAGCACTAGCTTCTTGTTTTGTGCCATAGTATTTATTGTATTTATTTTGTAGCATATTTAGACTCTGAAGTATCTCCTCCTGATATTTCATAATATTCTCATAATCTTCCCCATATATCTACACTTTTCTCTGCATGATTCTCATAGTGTCATCTATCTCCATAGGCTCCTCTTTGCCTCTTCTTCCATTGGAATATGTCTCAACATTTCCCATGCTAACAAGTAGAACTATGATCTCCTCCTCATGGTGAAAATATCCTTGTGTGTATTTCATATCTATAGTTCTCATATGGGAACCAAATCTTCCCTCATGTACCTCTAGTTCTGCAAGAAATGTGCATGCAACAATTGGTGTTAGAGTTATGCATAGTATACAATATTTTACAAATTATATTACAGGTCATCCTTTCAACTAAATTTATGAGGAGTATATATAAATTGAAATATTATTGATATTATTTATACCCATTCCTCTCTAAAAGAATTCTCCAATGGTTGTACTCATGCATCATTCTAAGTGAAAATTTACAACTTCACAAGTTGTTTTTTTCACTCATTGCTTTGTTTTTAAAGATGCAATTTTTCCGATAAACTGTAATGATCAATTAAAAATTATGGGTGTACATATTTATTCTCCTCCTTAATACCTTTCCATTGACTATTCATTTTCCCAAATCTAATCTCTGAGTTGATAGTTACAGTCTGTGGAAGTTTAGTCTATTTTTTCATTTTTACCCCTTACTGCTATAGGTGTCTTCTCTCCTATTCTATGCAGTTTTGAGGTACCTAGATTCCAAATATGGTTCCATGGTTGTCTTCTATGGTCCATGATATTTCCAGAGCAAGTAAATTGGTGCCCTCTAGAAGTAAATTAGCATTGAAAATATACCTTGTACTGTTTCAGTTGTAACTTCCTCATACTAGCTATGTTTTGTGTTCAGAATAACTTAGTGGAAATATCTGTATGAGTTCTTTCATTTTAAGTAGAAAATATTGTGTATACAGGTAGTACACACTATTCTCTTGATTTCAACTACCTGAAAATGTTATTTAGGGCCTCAAAATGCCCGTGCAAGTTGATGACCTTCAAAATCCAAAACTTTCCGTAGAAAATTTGATTGATTTACTGTTGTAAAAGTCTTTTTAATCTAAGTCGTTGATCTCAAAATCAAGATTAATCCCAGCCATTGATCCGCTAAACTTTTCCCAAGCCCACGGATGAATATCCACCATTGATCACCAAATCTAAACAATATGGATCATTGATTCTCCAACATCTAAAACCCCATTGGCGATCGCTGATTTTCCTTAGGAAAAAAAAATTGTTCACAAATTTTGTTGAACCCTAATTGCTCCATCAGTGATCGAAGATTTCTCTTGGAGAGAAAAACACCTCATTAATTTTTCCAACCTGACCATCGATGATTTCCCTAACTGATGTGGCAACATAGTTGACGTGGAATGACACATGAATGTTGATGTGGCATGACACATGATGTTGATGTGGAATGACACATAGATGTTGATGTGGCATGTCATGTGGATGATGATGTGGAATGACATGATCCAGGTGGATATCGGTGGCCACCCACCTTTTCCAACTGGCTCAAAACAATTTTTTGGCAATTTTGGTAATTTACTATTTTTAGCTGTTTTTTCGGGTCCCAAACTTCTGGGGCCGTTTTGAGGCCCTAAACAACGTTTTTTGGGGAAATGGGGAGAAATATGAATATTGCTTCAAAGTTGTTCACATCAAAAGTTGTATTCCTTAGATATATATTTATAACAGTGTATCGAGCGCCCCAAACAGAGATCGTATGCAAAAGTTACGCCCCTGGGAAGTTGACGTATCAACTACCTCCATCGGGGCCTGGAAACCTTTTGTCTTTTCATCTTCTGGGGTTAGGGTTTTCGATTTTCCTTATGTTAAAAAGGCCCTTAGAGCCTCGTTGTAATAACCATCTTCTTTTGAATGTGAGTAGTCGTCACATCTCTTCTCAGAGATAAGATTCCACCATTCTAGCGAGTCTTTCACTCTGTATTTTTACAGTCTCTATACATTTATTTCATTAATAGAAATCGTGTATTACTGTATATTTGTGACTCTTTTTATATTTATGATATATCTCTGTTATATTGTTGTCTCTCTTGCAATATATCTAAATATTTATGTGTTATATCTCCACTCTCATTTCATGCCGAAAATAATCCATATCAATGGTATCAGAGCAGGCTGCTCTTAATCGTTTTTCAGTGCATGTCCCTGACGATGTTCAAGTATAGAAATTTGTATCTCGATATTTTATCTCTTGAGGAAAATCAATCTTGCACACCCAAGAAACCCTCAATTTCAGAAGAAAAGAAAAACGGTAGAACAAACGATTCTATCAATCTATTGCTTGAGCAAGCTCTCACACGACAGAGGGATGAAATGATGGAGAATTTTTCCCACGTCCTTCAACGCCTGCCGATAGCATTAGGCACATATTCATCAAGAGGCCACTTTGGAGGAACCTCTCCTTTTAAGGTATAGGTCAATTTTGATATTCCAATATTTAAAGGTCGGATAGATGCAGATGCCCCAGATAAATGGTTAAATCTATTAGAAGGTTATTTCTTTGTTCACAATTTTTCTGACAGAGAAAAGATCATATTAGCGCTCCTTAAGGATCTCCCCCATGTCAAACATTGGTGGGAAACTTACTAGGAGCAAATTTCCAGAGAGGAGTTTGGAATATATGGGGTCAAGCCCACTTGGGATTTGTTTGTGGATGCGGTAAAGAAACAATATTACCTTGTTGGAAACTATGAGGACCAATACATGAGATGGACCACACTACAACAAGAGAGGGGCCAAGTAGTTCCAGAGTTCACCAATACCTACCATACCTTGTGAACTAAGATGGGTATCAAAGACTCTAAGCGACATCTGGTTCTGAAATACCACAGGGCTCTACACAGATACATCCAAATTGAAATGGATTCTCTGGACATCTCATCACTCAGTTCTGCTTATCAATATGCTATTAAAATCAAGCAGAAATTTAAGCACCAGAATAAACAGGAGTTCGAGTCTGCAAATCTACAACAATCAAAGTATGAGAAATACGGCCCTAACAAACAATCTCCCAAAAACCAGTCCAACCCATAGGAAAAGAAGGGTCATGGAAAGACGAAGAAGGACACTGGAAAATGGTGTGATTTCCACAAAATCCTCTGGTGGCCGAGATCAAAGACAAGGAGCTGAACCCTGATTCTGAATCTGATTCTAAAAATACTAGTAAAAGACAGATCATTGACATAGACCCCACTGCTATTATCGTGACCACACCAATTGAACCAGAAGAACCAACAGATCATGAAGAGGGGGAGTTCCTTTTTCATTCACAGATGTGGGTGAAGGGGACCCCGCTGCATTTTATTGTTGATAGAAGAAGCCAGAAGAACCTCATCTTCATAGAGGTCGTAAAATAGTTGGGATTGTCGACAACACCACACCCACAACCATACAACATTGGGTGGCTTCGCCAGGGACGAGATCTTCGTGTTAGCCAGCAGTGTCGATTTTCATACAACATCCAACCCTTCAAGGATGAGGTATTATGTGATGTTGCCCCACTACATGTCTATGATGTTCTCTTGGTCCAGCCATACATGTGGAAACGTCATGTTGCTTATGAGTCTCGACCCCATAGTGTCATTGTTTCTCTTGGGGGTCATCTCTACAGAATACCAGAAGTAGTTCTGACTATCATTCCACCTAAACAGTTTCGTAAGGTATTATCTCATACTACAAAATTCATCTTCTTCACAATCTGTTCAAAAGGTGAACAGAAGAATACTACAACCACTACAGCCTCGGCTTAAGCACCTTCTATCCAATAGAATAAGGCTGACAAGATTGCAGCAAAGTTTAAAGATTTATTATACACACAAGAATCTCATGTAGCCAGACTAGTTAAAAAGGTCCAACCCTTCCAGCCACGTGTTCATGACAACCTTCAACAAGCTAAACAACGCAACTTCTCCAACAAGGCAAGCAACTCATTAAGATGCAGATTCAACAAAGGATCTTCCCTCTCCCCCAAGCACTCAACGCAATGGAGACCATTGCTTCCTAAGGAGGGAGGATTGATCCAGGTGGATATCGGTGGCTACCCACCTTTTCCAACTGGCTCAAAACATTTTTTTGGAAATTTTGGTAATTCACTATTTTTAGCAGTTTCTTTTGTCCCAAACTTCTAGGGTCATTTTGAGGCCCTAAAAGAATTTTTTTGGGAAAACGCAAAGCAACATGGAATTTCTTGCGATGTTGCTCAAATCAAAATTTGTTGTCCTCTGATAGATATTTCTAAGGTGTATCGAGCGCCCCAAATGAAGATCATATGCAAAAATTACACCCCCAGGAAGTTGACATATCAACTACCTCCATCAGGGCTCGCAAACCTTTTGGATTTTAATCTTCCGGGGTTAGGGTTTTGGATTTTCCTTATGTTAAAAAGGATCTTAGAGCCTCATTGTAATAATCATCTTCTTGTGAATGCGAGTAACCGTCACATCTCTTCTCAAAGATAAGTTTCCACCATTCTAGCGAGTCTTTCACTCTATATTTTACAGTCTCTGTACATTTATTTCATTAATAGAAATCGTGTAT
>JZKD02S1366662.1:0-11505 GCA_000966675.3 Picea glauca | reverse complement strand
TCACTCATTCAGGTGAAGGTAAAACCATCGAGTTTTCACCTCACCAAGTTGTAATCAAGGATCTAAAATATCCTAAGCATGTTCTTGCAACTAGAATTGCTGATGATATTACCAGTTTGTACAAGTTTGACAACTTTGGGTCATCATCTTTTTCATCAGTTTTTGTTGCTCATAGCGATGACTTGAGCAAACTTTGGCATGAGTGGTTTGGTCATCTAAACTATCGCTCATTGCAACAACTATGTAATCAATAGATGGTGACTGGTCTTCCTCTTGTTTCATGCAGAGATGGTGTTTGTGCCGGTTGTGTTCTCTACAAATATCATCAGGACAATTTTGATAAACATGCCTCTTGGCATGCCTCGGGTCCTTTGCATCTTGTTCACAGTGATTTATAAGGTCCACTTTCTTCTCCTTCTTTTTCTGGGTGCGAGTATTTATTAACTTTCATTGATGTCTTTTCCAGATGTACTTGGGTTTACTTCTTAAAACTCAAGAGTGAAGCTTTTGACAAGTTTTTGGCCTACAAGGCCCTTGTAGAAAAGCAATATCGACATCAAATTCAAAGGTTAAGAACAGTTAATAGAGGTGAATATGTGAACAATAATTTTACAAGTTACTGCACTACACATGGCATCCAAATGCAACACATTGTTCCATATACACCACAACAAAATGGTGTTGCTGAGAGAAAGAACTGTACATTAAAAGAAATGGCTAATTGTATGATCCAATCTAAGGGATTAAGTCTATAGTATTGGGTAGAAGCAATCAACTTTGCAAATTACATAGTCAATCGCACTCCCACAAATGGTCTTAAAAATATAACACCAGAAGAATCTTGGACTAAAATTAAACCAGATGTAAGTCACTTTCGTGTATTTGGAAGTATAGCATGGGCTCACATTCCTGATGAGAAAAGGAAAGCATTGCAGCCTAAAAGAGAGAAGTGTATATTTTTTGGTTATTTTGAAGATGTCAAATGTTATAGACTTCTTCAACCACATTGTAATGAAATTATTCTTAGAAGAGATGTTAAATTTGATGAAAATCTCTTGGCCTGTGAGCCTAATTCGACAGTTGTGCCTTCTTTGGTCCGTGAGCCATCTTCGGCGTTTGTGCCTTCTTCTGTTCCTATTTTAGTTTCTTCTTCAGATGATGAAAGTGAGGATGAAAATCCACCTCTTCCTGCTGACATTCCTCCATATGAGTCCTTTGAACCTGAACAAGCACCAGTTCCACCGCTTCCTAGATGGGTCTGTTCAACAAGAGAAGCAGCTGTTGATCTTGTCGGTGATCCTTCAGATCAGCATCGGACATGTTCATAGTTCCAGTGAGCCTCTTCTCTTTTGGCTCAAGTTTCAAACCTCATGATCCAGAGACATTTGCAGAAGCTTCAGTTCATCCAAATTGGGATACATCAATGAATGAAGAGTATCGTTCTTTAATGGCAAATGATACTTGGGATCTTGTACCACTTCCCAAAGGAAGAAAACTTGTTATATGCAAATGGGTATACATAAATAAGTATGCATCAGATGGAAGTGTTGAAAGACACAAGTCTCGGTTAGTTACCAAAGGATTTTCCCAAGTTGAAGGAATTGACTATAATGAAACATTTTCCCCTGTAGCCAAAATGAATTCCATCCACCTTGTTCTTGTCCTTGTCGCCTCACATGAATGGGAGGTCCATCAGATGTATGTTAAATTTGCCTTCTTACATGGCTATTTGAAAGAATAAATCTACATGGAACAACCTCCTGGCTATGTCCAGAATGACTCTAGCCTTGTTTTTCGCCTCAAGAAATCTCTTTATGGTCTCAAGCAAGCTCCCCAAGCTTGGTATGCCAAAATGGATAGCTTTCTCATTGCCACTGGATTCTCTAGATGCCATTCTGATCCTAATGTCTATACCAAGAAAGTAGGAAGCCATCTCATAATCCTTGTCCTTTATGTTGATGACCTTATCCTTATTGGTAGTGACTCAAAACTTTTAAACCATGTGAAAACCAACCTTAAGAAGAAATTTGAAATGACAGACTTAGGCTTTTTGTGCTATTTCCTTGGCCTCCAATTTTTGCAAACCAATGAAGGAATTTTTCTTTCCCAGTCTATGTATGCTTGTGACATTCTTCGTCGCTTTCACATGGATGATTTTAAACCAACCCCTTCTCCCTTCCAATATAGAGTCAAGCTTTCTGCCACCTGTACTTCTCCTGAAGTTGATGCCACCCTGTATTGTCAGTTAGTTGGTAGCCTCTTATATTTGACTCATACTCATCCTAATATTTCCTTTGTTGTTGGTCTTGTTGCTCGATATATGAAAACACCCCATGAAAACCATTAGAAAGTAGATAAAAGGATACTTCACTATGTTCGTGGTACAGTTCAGTTTGGGATACATTACAGTTCAGGGGGCACTCCCTTATTGGTTGGTTTCACTGATTCATATTGGGTTGGTGACCCCGATGATCGGAATTCTACTGTGGGTTATGTTTTCAGCCTTGGTTCAAGACCTGTCACTTGGGCCTATAAGAAACAAAAAACTATTGCACTTTCTTCAGCAGAAGCAGAGTACCGAGCAATGGTAAATGCAAGTCAGGAAGCCTTGTGGCTTCGACAGATCCTTTCAGAGTTTGGATTCCAACAATAGCATCCGACTAGCCTTTGGTGTGACAATCAGAGTGCCATCAAGCTCGCTAAAGACCCAGTTCAAAATCAACATAGCAAACACATCAGGCTACACATGCACTTCATCAGAAAGCTCATTCATGATCAAGTTATTGAAGTGCTCTTTTTCCCTATAGAATATCAAGTTGCAGACATTTTCACAAAGTCTCTTATAGAAGAGAATTTTTCCAAAATTTGATCTATGTTAGGAGTTCAGGAAGTTGTCATTAAGGGGGGGTAGTCTCTAATGCCTCCTTCCTTATCCTATTGTGTCATTATTGTAAATCCTTCAATCTTATCCCAAGTTGTTCTTAAGGGGGGATGTTAGGATATTTAGACACTTAGGAGTTAGTTAAGATCTACTTGGTCTAATATTTCGTTAGGTAAAAGTGTGTTTCTTAGTGTGTTTATTTAGTATGCATTAGTATGCATTTGTAGTTAGGAAATCTGACGGTCATGATATGTTCTTGACATAGAGTGATCTGACGACTCATACTCTCCTTGATCTTAACGACCATTGATCTGTGTCTTAACACTCGATTGGTCAATGATCTCTATTTAAAGAGCATGGAGGGTAATTTGTCGATGATCGATTGTGATAAACTCTCTTGTAAAATCTCTCTATAATCTTTTTCTCTGCATTAATAAACTGCTCCAAGTTGTCGCGTTGGTTGGGGCCATGGATGTTTCCCCGTAGAGGTTTTACCACGTGAAAACATTGGTGTGTTGATATTTTATATGGTTATGTGAGTGGTTACTGAAGGTGTTCATCCTCTATTGGAATACATGTGTTGTCGAACACAAACAAGTCTACACAGACTATCAAATATAGATAAACACCTATGAAAAACAAATGTTTGAATGATGTAATTCAGCCCTGAATCTTGATATCTACAATAAGACCCTGCTATCATAAAAAATAATTAGGCTTGTGATAAATTAAGGAATAAATAAAAACTAAACTATCTCAACACAAACTCAAAGAGAAAACCTTAGTATGCTTCTCCTTCTATTCTCCCCATGTTCCTCGATTTCCTTTTGCCTTTAAGAAAATTAGAATTGGTTGAAGTAGTTGAACTAATTCATTAGTTAAGTTAACTGAAAACTCAACGAACTTTTTAGTTAGGGGGAAAAGTAATAAATCATAATACGGGTTTTAAATAAATAATAACTAGTAGGTGGGACCCCTTGTGACTCCCCTTTAGTTCTTAACAATCATAGCATAACTAGTCAATTAAACAAAAACATCCCTCCTTGTGACACCCATCATCACATTCATGTTTGACAATTTATCTCATTGATATTTGAAATTATTTTCAAAAATATATTACTCATATATCGAAAAAAACATGTTGTCTAAAACTTCTGAAGTCAACTGTCATCAACCATAAATAAAATAAAATTTTAAATCCATATTTTCCACTTTGAGATGTAATCTTTCCCTTGTTGTTGTCACCTTTTGATCTCTCTGAATTTGCCTTTGGTTTTGTTGATCCTTTAGTCCTAATCTCATTGATCACATGAGAACAATCATCCCTCAAATGCATCCGGGACATAGATTTATCAGAGCCATTGGAGGGTGAGGAAGGGACAACAGTGGATTTTCCTTTGTCAGGGGCATGGTGGGCCTCGATTTTCAACCTTTTTCTAGCATGGGAAGACTAAACTGGTGAGTGGATAGGGGAAGCTTGGACAATCTGATTGATAAGAGGGGGAGCAGGTAAAGACAAATTGGGCCAACCACGATGTTGGGAGACTGTTGGGTGGACAATCTCTTGCCATCCGTCATTTTTGGGAACCTCGGGTTGCAATGAGACATGAGGGGGCACGAGAATACCAGGGGCTTGTGGAGCTTGGAAGGGAGGCCTTTCAGGCCTAGGTTGGAACATTCCTTTCCCAATCCAATTGAAAAATTCAGCCTAAAATAGTTGGCCTAACTCTTACAAGTCAACATCAAAGTGAATGGAGAATCTAGGCCTTATAGGGCCCATGTTCCAATTAACGCTTCCTTAGTTACTTCTGCCATGGATACCTCGGCTGAAAAAGCTCATTATTGCATGCATGATTGATTAGGAAATAGTTCCTTTAACAACCATACATGACAACTCCTTAAAAATATGAAATAAATTTTGGCTCAGCAACATATCAGACTCATGCAATCCAAACCATACAAATTGTTTTATTGTTGTCAATGAGAAGGGGGTGAACAAAAGGTTTTGGGATATGCGATGTGTTTTTATTGAATGAAAAATGTTAAAATGAGGGGGCAAAGAATCATGGTTACTGCTCATAGACAACACATAATCAATTGTAATGTAAACCAAGGAACATGTTACTGCAATCCATCCAAGAAGCTATGATTTCAAATTGTTACAATAAAGAATTATCTTAACTGTAATTAAATTTTAGGAATGAGGAGTTAAAAATGGATATGAGAAGGCAAGGGGATTGTAATTAGAGAAAAGTGAAATAATGGTAGGGAAAAAGAGGGGATATTGTTCATAAAATTAATTAATTAATCCATAAAACCATTCTATATCCAATGCAAAAGATCCAATACCAACCAAATAATCACTATGATCAATCAAACAACTACTGTGTATAATTCAATCAATCTTGTGTATTAACTTGCTCATTGTTCACTATTAAATCTTTAACATAGTGTCATAAAAACAAGACAATATTCCTTCCACAACAACTTGTAGAAGAGTTATTTTTCTTCTCATTTGTCCTCTTAATTTTTTAAAACAATTCCTAAATGAACACACAGTCACTTATTTCCACTTTGTTTAGCATCAAAACATCAACCAATGTCCATGAATTATTTTCTTAATCAAACACAGACACAAAAGCATGCCCGATTTCATCCCTCAATTTCATTTAACAATTAAATTGTAATGAGACCATACTATCATGGAACCTGTGCCTATCTCTACTACGATGCATGATATTCATCAAACATACACAGTGGACAGCCAAGCTACGACTATCACGATTTCAAAATTGCAATTCTCCTAATTGGAAATTAAAACACATAGTAACAACAACCACCATTTCAACTTAAACATGTTGTAGAAAACCCACACATACCAACGCATCACGCACGAAACATCGTTGTGCCTTAATCAACTTTAAGTTAACAGTCCAATTGTTACAACATAAGAGACAACGACTATGTATCCAATCCAATTTATCAAATCAACCAATTAACCATGCAAATCTATCGGTTCGACTGTTATAATAAACAATGCAGTGACTAGATACCAATAACCAAAACCACTGTCAACATTATCAACAAAGGTGAGCCAACAATCAACCACTTTCGATGATACCCCCACTAACTCATAACATTCAACAATATACTGACAGGATACAACTGGCTCCATATATTAACACCGGA
Organism: Picea glauca; assembly: GCA_000966675.3. Lineage (NCBI taxonomy): Eukaryota > Viridiplantae > Streptophyta > Pinopsida > Pinales > Pinaceae > Picea > Picea glauca. The sequence goes on along the minus strand of JZKD02S1366662.1, from coordinate 5,435 downwards.
TATTGAATAATCAAGGGTTCGCTCTGTGGAACCAACACAAGAATATTGGAGTCGACCACCAACAGCAGGTGAGAAACCTTTGAGACAATACGGTGGACACATAGGACATATCACCAATAGCTTTGTAGACAGGGTGACAATTCGTCAGGTAGAAGAGAGTATGAATAGAGGAGTAGAGGCTTCTTGTTAGCCTATAATAACACTGAGAACATGTGGCATGTAACCCTCGTGGTTTCCCAATCAACCTAAATAATGTTGATAGAAAATAGAGACATGAAAAAGCAATCAACCTTAAAGCGATCCCCTTGGCATAATAGCCATCATAACCCATTGCACAAACATCAATAACATGAACAAGCCCATACCCAGGTGAAACGATACACAGTGACACAACATGGTTCTAAATCAAACCCAGCAACCCCATAACGGAAAAAATGACTAGGTATGGTGACACGAAATATGTGGAGACATCCAGCAAATTTGGACAGAATGAAACCCTCCAACCAAAACCAATAAGGATGACAGAGAGCCTTCCTAGCTTCTAGCATTCAGAATAATCAATGAAACTATGACTTCAACCATCATTTTCATTTGCAATGAAAACCACACAAACAATCCATTTCAGAAAAATATCACAAGTTTACACATTTTTCAGTGTCAAGAAAAGCACAGACCCACACATCATCGAGCCAATATCTATTTCATAACTAGAGCGGGTTCATGGATGGAAAAAAAGACATACCTGTAACCAAAATCCTTAAAAACGCGAGTTTGGTTGAGCAGTTCTTCCTTTTCCTGAAAATCCAAGCTTAAACAAAGCAAAACACAATTGAACAATAGCCAAGCTAGGGTGATGTCCAATGGGAGATGTATGGAGTGACGTGCAATAAATGCATGTCGTCTCCATCGTCCACTCATTCAATTCCTTAGTACACTCCAGTCAACCCTCCATTAATCTGCTTAATTAATATATGCATCGAACTTAACATCTATCACTTGTTAAATGTGCCATCCCGTATCACATTTAACAATTGCCAACTATACCATAACGCATATCAACCAAGTTTTCATATAACTCAATAAATCGTATAGCCACTAACTTTGTTAGCTAGGACTAACAACAATCCTTTTAAATTCATTTGCATATAATGTATCACAGCATAGCATAGTATAGGATAGCCCTTTTCCATTGGATTTGCTCCATATTTCTTTTATATTTTTTCATGACTAACATGTGTTTTGTGCAGGTGCAACATGTAACAGATCAATGTGCTAATAGAAATGTGATAATAGTGGATATAAGCCATTCACGGTATATGGAATTTACAGCTTAGAGCAATTAGAAACAACACATAATAGGCATTATACATCACCAATAAAACCAAGATTTAATCAATCTTGTAGAACCCTATAAGCAATGTCGAACAAAAACATAAACATGAAATAAGAACCAGATCTGATCTCCCAATCTACAAGGGGGTCCCACCTACTAGTATTATATATCTCGTTAACTTATAACAATAGGCTTTAGCAATACTTTGCAAGCAAAATCCTCGTTGCGATTTTAATCATCAACAAGAAGGAGCACCTTATTTTTGGATTTTGATAGAATAACAAAATAATATTTGATTGTTGAATTGTTTTTTTGACTCATGTTTGAGTCTAGAAACCCTCACAAATTGGAATGTAAAATCTGACAACAAGGCCAATTGTCATGACTTCTTTCATGGTTTGGTATTGTTTATATGTGTGCAGGTTGTGTGTTCAAGAACCTTATTTCCATTGTTTTTAACATTCTCATCACCTCACCTTCACATAAAATTTCTCAAATTGGCATATAATAAACCCGAATGAGCTTCTCTTGGTTTCGAGAATAATTAATTCTCTATTGAACAGGGGAAACCACATGAAGGTGAAAGATCTAATTATGCCCCCCCTCACATCACTCTCGATTCCCCCATACCTAATTTGACATAATAAAGAACATGTAACACACTACATACAAAAATGGCATAAAACTTAAAAAATTTAATTAACATGTATAAGTAAACACTTAAAAACAACAAATCATATAAATACTAAATATATAATTAATAGAATAAAACATAGAAAACATATAATCACTTACCTAATAAATTTAAACATTTAAAGATCATTCATCTTATTCTTCATCCAAATCAACATCTATATCATGATCTAGTTCAAAATCAATAATGTCAAAAGGATCATTCATATCAACAACATCATCAATGTCATTTTTGCTATCATCATTGATATCATCAATGAGAACATTGTCTGCTACATTTGAATGGTCAACTTCCACATCTTCTTCATCTTCTTGATCTGACACATCTGCAACCACCTACTCTTGATCTCCATCATCATCTTCTTTTTCAATATTATATTATTCCTCTACATGATTATACTTTATTGGTCTTCCTCTTGGATCATATCTAACAACGTATGACCAACCTACTTTACCAAGTACCTATGAGTAAAATACTTTCTCACATTGACTTGGAAGAACATAAGGCTTTGCACCCAGTTCGAATGCCCTTGTAATAAACATAGTAAATCTATTAGCATGCTCAATACTAGTTCTTTCAAGATCATGTTCATGCATCTATAGCATGTACCATTTAACCTCAAACAAAACTATTTTAACGGAATTAAAATCACACTAAATTATATCCTCCAAATACCCATAGTACCTATTTTTAGTTTCTTTTGGATGCATGTCACTTCTATAGGAAACATTAGTGACCTTAAAAACTATAGTTATCCCAAAATCCGAGGCTTTCATCTTATCATCCAAATTTTTGATACGAAATTTACGGCCATTACACCACATCTCCTTGTGGTGTTTCAACTACAACATGGACAACAAGTAAAAAATGCATTGTCAATTAGTAAACATCATATAATATGGACTTAGTAAATATATATTTCAAAAAATAAACAAAGCAAATGCATTGACATAATGAGAAATAACTATAAAAATGTGGGTGAATATACTTGCCTTTTTATCTTTTAAACCAAAGTCTAAATCAATTTTCCTTTGTGTAAGATCAAGAAATTCATATCGATAACGATGCGTTGTTTTAATCATCTTACTAACCCCTTCCCATGATAACCTACCATAGTATTCTTCACATAATTCTATCCAATACTACATCCAATCAATATTGTTTGAAATGTATAAATGTAGAGCATCCCACTCTCGACCAACTATATGAAAAAATAACAATTGAATATCAATAATTAGCTATCATTGGAAAAGTTTAATATGGTTGATGGAATAAAAATAAATGAATGAGTATGACAATATAAAATTGAAAAATTAAATGTATAATATATTAAATCTACAACATCTCATTACCTTTCATGGTCCTCATTCTACCATTCCCCAGTAGGATCTCCTCTTCAAATTTGTTGATGGAGTCGAGATGCCAAATGTGAGGCACATTCATAATTTATGCTAATTTAGGAAGATATTGACTAATATACATCATGCATTGATATACCATATATCCCTCCACCATAGAACCTTCAGGATGTGTTCTTTGTCTAACAAAATCCTTCAATGAATTTAACTGCCTCTCCACCATCCACATCGACCTTGTGTGTACTGGTCCACATAATTCAATCTCCTCAACTTGGTGTATGAGGTAGTGTTCTTGTGCATTGAAAAATGTTGGAGGTAGATAATTTTTCGTTTCACACATTAGTCAGGGAATTTCACTCTTACAATACCTTATATCTTCTTTATGGATTTATTAGATGAAATCCACCTACAAATGGTGTAATAAAATAACAGGTTTGAACAATATCAAGGAATATATAAAATTGCAGATAAAACACAATATGTCAATAATTTTTGCTACAAAGCATTGAAGAAACATTTTTCATACAAAAATGAATTACTTACCTCATGTATTTGCTAAGATCCTATATAAATTGTTTTATGTTGTTGTCAAAGCTGTCTGGGAGAGATAGAGGTAGAACATATTGTAACAAGAAGAAAATCATTAATATTTGTTTCCAAATTAGAGAAAACAATTACTAAAAATGTGTATACCAATATGTTAATATACCTAATAATTACCTTAATTAATGTATGATCGTCATGTGTTTTAACCCGACCAAAATCACATTTTCATTCAGATATTTTGTATGTTCAATGAAAACCCCGTTGGAAACCTAATTTTCCAAATGACCTCTTTTAGAACATTTCTCTATTTCTCTGTCAATAACCATGGAATACTAATATTTTTTTCTCGACCATCACCATTATAATTAACAATAACACTTTGCAATGTGTGATTACCTTCCTCGATGTCACTACAAATATTTCCAATTCTTTCTTTGTCAGTCCTTCCATCCAAGATTTGCCATAATAATTTTGTTATATTCTTCCCGATATGCATTGTATCAAACATATGAACTATTTGTACGTGCTCGTAGTATGGAAACCTACTGAATTGTATGGGGTAACATTTTAGTCCTCATGGAATCCCATTTGTGCCTTAACAAAAATCATGAAACATAAACAAAATCACATTAACACTAATTAATCAATATAGCTAGGTACCGCGTTGAACAAAATTCACTGGAAAAAAATCATAAGATTTATAATATTATGATACATAAATAATTTGCATAACTTGACGATTTATATTATATTCCAACTTCCATAGGTGAGGTGTCATTCTTCGTGGTTTTTTTCCATTCTCTTCTTTACCATTGAATTTTTCTTTTTTGGTAGTTTGATAACTATGGTTCTTAGGCAAAAAGTGCCTATACTCATCAAACACTTCATTTCCTAAACTTCTTGAACGACAAGATTTTATCCTAGGAAAACAAATTGGATATGCAAATTTACACTTTGTTTGAAGACCTGCAAGATACATGAATAAATGTAGCAAATTAGGATTATAATTTTTAAAAATGCATGATATTTTCAAAAACTTATATAATATTCAAGCACAACAAAAAGTTGCATACCACAAAAATGTGTTAACTCGGGAGCACCATGAATTTTCCATGCAAGTATTCCATGGAATTGAAATCATTTTTTCCCTATTGGTTTAGAGAAGTCATACATAGTGATGTGAGCCCATAACTTCAACATCTCATCGATAAGAGGCTCAATTTATACATTCATATATTTAACTTGGTACTTACCTAATTGGTTCAACATGTATTAATTATATTTAGTTATACATCCTTATATATAAGATATAATTATCATGAATGAAATAAAGAAATGAAATAGTATGTCATACTTTCAAGTAAATAAAGAAAAGCTAATTAAATACCTGGAACAATCATTGCCAACATTGTGTGCTCTCTCTTTATAGACATCCAAGGAGGAAGGTTATTGTTTATAACAAAAAAGGGCCACACTGAGTAAGTAGAACGAAGCTTTCCAAATG
>JZKD02S1366629.1:0-11505 GCA_000966675.3 Picea glauca | reverse complement strand
TAATCTCAGGATCAAACATGATCCAAGCCTTTGATTTCACCAAACTTTGCAGCCAGCATGAAAGCACCAAATTCAGCCTTCCATGCTAAATTTAACTCTGCAACTCACAAATTAATGCAATTAATAATCTCTTTGATGATTCTAGGCACAAATTAGACCTAAATTTGCTTATCAATTTGGGGGTTTCACTCCAATTTTACTATTCCCCCAAAATTCAACGCAAATTGAAACTCTGCTACAAAACATTTGTCAAATTTGTGTTGGTCTTTGGCCCATACAGGTCCAGCGTTGAAACCTTCACTATGTTACAAATTTGTCATGGGCCCAAACTCCATGCTAAGCCACATTACTACAATTCCAACTTTGAGACCTGAGTTGTGACATACCCAGGACCCTCTCATGTGCTCCATTGAGGATACAGGTTACTTGGAATTCCCATTAATAAACCAAATCAACATAAAATAACTATGATACCATTTTAAAATGAATGCATACAACGTGATGAATAGATTCATGCAACTAACCATGAAAACATTTACAGATGTAGACTTTTTAAGAATACACAACATTAAAAAACACATAAAACAAAGAATAAAATGTAACAGTTAAACACAACATTAAAATAGTAAATAACACAATGGCCAAAACACTTATCTTTATGAATAATTACACAATTGGTTTCAAATGTTGGATGTTCCACCCAACCATAGGAATTGTGGCATTATTTCTCGATGCAATGAGCCACCCCTGAGCTGGGGCTATGTGTCCACAATGAAGAAACAACTCCTATGGATGGCTATCATCCACACAAACAACCCAAAACCCAATAATTTCATAATGATGTGATTCCTACAACAATTCCAACTACCCATATATCTTCCCCATCAGTTTTCACAACCCAAGGGATGGGATTTCATCCATTTCACTAAAGTTACTCAAACAATCCCCATCCCCTCCAAGACTCCATCATAGTCCGGCCTAGAATATTCAAGCTGAGGGATTTAGGAAATCTGGTTGTAAATGGATTCCTCACATCAACATTTTCACATGCTTTTGGGTAATATTTCAACAAGAAATATTCACAGGAATGAGAACCCAGTTCTCAATGTAATTCCTAGCTATATCAAGTTTATTTCAACACACAACATGGCACTTCTTCTTCCCAACACCAAAAATCTATTTTTTCTCTCTTCTTCCTCCTTCAAAATTAGCTTTCCCTCTTCTACTAGAATTTCCTTTACTTTTTCTCCCATGCATGTTTGACTCTCACAATCCCCTAAATGATTGTACTTAGCCCATGCTTTTATAACTAGGTGATATGACTCTTTCACCCACCTATTACATGCATTTAGTGAAATAATTCTCATCATGGGTCTACTTAGCCCATGATTGTCACATCTAGGTGAAATGACTTTCCCACCAACCTATTACATGCATTCAATAATTGGGGTTGAATAAGTCAAAGGAGGTACGTGGTTAATGACAAATTGATTTAGCAAGGTGGCATAGGATTCTAGGCATGTGAAATCCCCTCAAACCCCCCTTTATCTCCCTCTCTTATGGAATTATATCCCCCCATGACTCTGTCCTTATTCGTCTATAGTCAGTGGTGTATTTTATTTTCAATACACAATGATTACAGATTACATCACTTGGCCCTCAACTATTCATCATATATACAAATATACATTTATAATCCATGTATCAAAACTGGGGTGTTACATATTCATTCACAAGTTTGTTCCATGCAAAGATGAAAACCTCCAAAAGACCAGATTAATCATGGTATTGCAGTTTGATTTGTTAATTGGTGCACAAAACCCTTTATGTTTCAAATTTGGGATAAGCTTGGTAGCTTGAAAAGTGGTTTCAATTGAACCAAACTCCAATGATAGCACTGATTGATGCAATATCCATGATACTTTCAAAGTATAAGCTTGGAAGCTTGCAAAGTGGTTCCAATTGAACCACACTCTTGTTAAAACATTGATCCATATAAGATCCATGATAACTTGTTTCCAATAAAAGATTCAATGTTTTAACTGATAACCCATTTGAGGATTGCTTTGACTATTGTATTATAGAGACATTTCCAAAATATGTCATCCAGATGAATCTCAGTGGCCATCCACCTTCTCCACTGAATCAACATTTCTGATCCTCTGGTTTTGATAAACCATGATATTCATCCTTTTGATGGGGAATGTAATGTAATGCCATATCCATTTGTAATGTAATGTAATGCCTACAACATCAATGCACTAGGTCCCTTTAGAAATCCATAGTTAGGCTTGCTTGGGCTAGAGTAGTACTGGGATGGGTAACCTCTTCGGAAGTCCTAGTGTTTTACATGCCTACGGTATTTTGTAAATGTATACCAATTTATCCCACATGCATCATGGTAATTATTCTCCTCCTACTCTCTCATATATAATCAAGGTGAAGGAGGTCCTTTAAGCATGCAATGGAGTGTGATGTAAATCTTATTGTGATAAGATACCACAAGCATGATCTCTTTCTCTTCATAGATAAGCTACCACCATTGTAGCTAGCTTGTGTGCTTTGCATTTTATAGTTTTTTGTATTCCATGCAGTCATTAATATAATCTTAGTTTAATTGTATTGTTGTGTTTTGTTAGGGACCTAACCCCTCACATAGGTAGAACAATATATTCGGATGTAATAAAGGTCAATATTAATAATGCCTTGCAATAAGGTAGAATAAGTCGAATGTAAGAAGACCTAATAGAAGCTTTCGCTTCTAGAAGGATCTTCCTATAGATGGTTCTTTTGATAGACATATTTAGTATAAATAGGAGTCGAGGGTATGAGAACCCTAGCTTGGATATTATTGTAATAGAGCTCTGCTCGACTGGAGGTTTCCCCCTCGAAGAGGCAAGTGAACATTGCTCTCAGAATCAAAGTGCTCTTTTTGGTGTTATTCTGATATCATTTCAGTGTTATTGTGGTGTTGTTCTGGTTATATTATTGTTTATCTGCCATTTCTAGCATTTTATTTATGTTCTACATACTTTTTATATCTGGAATATTACAAGTGGTATCAAAGCACTTTCCTCCGCAAAAAATTGTGCGTTAATTTTTTTCACGGTAGAGACATATTCCAACATCTTTAAGCTACAGAAATATGTCGTTACGCACATAAACCCGCAGTTGAGGGATTCATACACACAGGAAATACAAGTGGTACTTAAGCGCACATTTGTTGGCCACCGTTGTAATCCCTATTGGTACCCCTTCGAGTGGTAGCGCATCAAGCAACACCTGTATATAGATCGGCCTAGATTTCCTGAAGCCCTCTTTAGATAAACCGATCGGTCGCCTGACTTCTATAGTGTCACCGAGAACAACACTCGGGAAGATACTCTCTAATACCCAGGTAGTCAGGTAGTACGGCTAAGGGCACGGTCTAGCCTCCTTAGTTGGTGCCCTGAGATATTGGGTCGAGTACTACTATTGGACTCCACACGTACATCAAAGAGCTATAGCACAGGGAAAACCCTTGTCTGTAAAACCCTTGAATACCTGACCCTTGGGGACGGAAACAAAATATAAAACAAACAAGATTTATTGGCACGCAACTGTGTTCGAGTTGCCAAATCACTACACATTTCTTCCTGGTTAATTATTTGGGCATTTCATCACTGTAGTATTCTTCAGACCAGAGTATAACTTCACATGTGTAAAAAAAAAAACAAGTCTGGAATTTTTCGCACCTTTATTTGAGACCTATTCCATTGGATTTATCTCTTCGCCCTTATCACATTCATACCTATCATTTTTCAGCAAAACTTTTGACCCCACCCGCCCCTATTCGGTTCCCTCGTCATGATGGCCCATACCCGTAGCCAAGACTTGGAAGCTTGCTTCAATACCTTGCAATCTAATTTCACAGAGACCCAACAAGAAATGAGACAACTCAGTGCCAATATTGCCACCATCAATCAAAACATGCATTCATCCATCGTTGAATCAATCATCGAACTCAAATAAGACCTCAAACAAGACATGATTACCCATATTTAATCTATTGTTTCAGTGATCTTCACCAAGCTGTATATCCCTACATATCCCCCTTTATCTGACCCACCTTTCCATATCAAAGCTGAAACTTCCTCCAATTCCCATAATTTTGAGCCCCATCACTTTCAGCGTGACCTACACCTTCCGCAGGTGGATGTGACTGAATTTGATGGCTCAGATTCCACTGGTTGGGTAACTCAAATGGAACATTATTTCTCTTTGTATGGCATTACAAATGATTTGGCCAAACTCTTCTCCTGTGTTCATGGTCCTGAAGAAAGAAGGTTCTTGGTGCATGTGTCCTGACTTCCACGCCCTCAACAAACTCACCATTAAAGACAAATTTCCCATTCCTGTCATTGATGACCTCTTGGATGAATTGAGTGGCGCCCAGTTCTTTACTAAACTTGATATTCATTCTGGCTACCACCAGATCTGTATGAAAGAGGCATACATTCCTAAGACTTCCTTTAGAACTCATGAGGGCCACTATGAGTTTTTGGTCATGCCCTTTAGCTTATGTAATGCCCCCTACACCTTCCAAAGCCTCATGAATCATATCTTCCATCCTTTTCTCTGTAATTTTGTATTAGTTTTCTTTGATGCTATACTCATCTATAGAAAAACCTGGACAGACCATCTTTCTCATGTGGATCAAATTCTCCATCTACTCTATCAGAACCAATTTTTCCTGAAACAATCTAAATGTTCTTTTGGCATCTAGGAAGTCGAGCAATTGGGTCATCTTGTTGGCAAGGATGGCGTTAGGGTGGATCCTAAAAATATTGAAGCTATGAAAGACTAGCCTTACCCAAAGACTCTCAAAATCCTACGTAGATTTCTGGGCTTAACAGGTTATTATCGCAAGTTCGTTAAGAATTATGGAAAGATTGCGACACCTCTCACTGCACTCCTTAAAAAGAATTATTTCACTTGGACTCCAATAGCTTCTCAGGCTTTTCAAACCTTGAACATGGCCATGTGCACCACTCCAGTCCTGTCCCTTCCTGATTTCACAAATACCTTTGTCCTGGAATGTGATGCTTCAGGGAAAGGAATTGGCGATGTCCTTATGAAATAGGTTCGGCATTTGGCCTTTACCAGCAAACAATTGTCTAAACAAAATTTGGGAAAATCAATCTATGAAAAGGAAATTTTGGCTATTCTACATGTCGTTGATATGTGGTGCCCTTATCTATTGGGGAAACACTTCCAAATTAAGACAGATCATCAAAGCCTCAAGTATTTTCTGGAACAACACATTTCCTCCCCAGAGCAACAAAAATGGGTGACTAAGCTCTTTGGATATGATTATGAGATCATTTACAAGAAAGGAAAAGACAATGTGGTTGTGGATGCACTTTCCAAAAAATATGAAGATGAAGGATCCCTTTTTTCTCTCTCCTTCATTGTACCAGATTGGCTCCAAGTCGTTCGCTAGGAATGGCTACACGATCACAAAAGTTCACATCTGATACAACAATTGCAGTCCAATTCTCCATTTTCCCCAGGGTACTCTTGGCTCCATGATGAGCTTCGATACAAAGGCCATTTGTGTTTAAGTAAACAGTCAAAACTTAAATCCACGGTACTTTCTGAGCTTCATGCTACACCCACAGCTGGGCACTCTGGGTTTACCAAAACCTATGACAAGGTCAAACGTTCATTTTTTTGGGATGGTATGAAACAATACATTCGTAATTTTGTAGCTGAATGTGATGTGTGTCAACGCAAAAAGGGTGAGACAGTCAAATCTCCTGGCACACTACAATTGCTTTTGATTCCACCTGCTATTTGAAGGGATATCTCTATGGATTTTATTATAGGCTTACCTAAATCGAGAAATAAATCAGTCATCATGGTGGTAGTTGATCACCTTTCCAAGTATGCTCATTTTTGTTCTCTTCAACACCCATTTACAGCATCCATTATGGCTCAACTTTTCATGGATCAGGTCTTCAAGCTTCATTGCATGCCGCATTCTATTGTTTTTTATCGCGACCCAAATTTCACCAGCAATTTTTGGCAAGAAATGTTCAAGCTACAAGGCACCCAATTGCATCTCAGCACATCTTATCATCCCCAAACTGATGGTCAAACTGAAGTTGTCAACAAGTGTTTGGAAACATATTTGAGGTGTTTTTCATCTGAAAATAAAAATCAATGGGCTTAATGGTTACCCCTAGTTGAATGGTGGTACAACACTTCATACCATACATCTACCCACATGACTCCTTTTGAAGCAGTATATGAACAAAATCCACCTTCAGTTCTCTCATATTTACCAGGTGTCTCGAAGGTCCAGGCAGTTGACCAAATGCTTATAGTTCGAGAGGCTATTCTTCATACCCTCAAAGAGAATTTGGTCATGGCCTAGAATCACATGAAGCAACAAGCAGATCAAGATCACTCTGAATGTCAATTTGCAGAAGGGGATGAGGTGTTTCTTCAACTAAAACCTTACAAGCAAAATTCCCTCAAGGTCGACCATTGTCAGAAGCTGGCACCCAAATTTTATGGTCCTTATACCATTCTCAAGCGTGTGGGATAGGTGGCCTATCAGTTAGCGTTGCCCAGTTATTATAAGTTGCATCATGTTTTTCATGTTTCATGCTTAAAGAAGGTGATTAGAACTAAGTGCCAAACTGAAACCAACCTTCCGAGTTGGATGAAGAAGGATCCATTTGGCTACATCCACAAGAAGTTTTGGACCAGCATGAGCATCGCCTGGGTCAGCGAACCATCAAGGAAGTGTTAGTTCAGTGGAAAGATACAACTCCAGCAAATGCCACTTGGGAACCAACTACCATTCTGCAACAATTTCCACATCTCAAGCCTTGAGGAAAAGGATGTTTTTAAGGGGGAGGACATGTTAGGGACCTAACCCCTCACATAGGTAGAATAATATATTCGGATGTAATAAAGGTCAATATTAATAAGGCCTTGCAATAAGGTAGAATAAGTCGAATGTAAGAAGACCTAATAGAATCTTTCACTTCTAGAAGGATCTTCCTCTAGATGGTTCTTTTGACAGACATATTTAGTATAAATACGAGTCGAGGTCATGAGAACCCTAGCTTGGATATTATTGTAATAGAGCTCTTCTCGATTGGAGGTTTCCCCCTCGAAGAGGCAAGTGAACATTTCTCTCAGAATCAAAGTGCTCTTTCTGGTGTTATTCTGATATCATTTCAGTGTTATTGTGGTGTTGTTCTGGTTATATTATTGTTTATCTGCCATTTCTAGCATTTTATTTCTATTTTGCATACTTTTTATATCGAGAATATTACATGTTTATTGAAATATATCTATGTGTTTTTTTGTTATATCTATGCCTTCGTGTCATTCTCAATATAATATGGATCAGTGGTATCATAGTAGTCTACTCCTTGTCATTTCTCCGCATATCCCCGATGAGGTCAGGGTATAGAGGGTTGGGTCTCGAGCTAGTTTTGCTCGAGGAAAACTAATCTCTCTAGCCCAAGTGACCTCCCATGGTGAAGAACAGAGATATGACAGAGTAGGATATCCTTTCAATACGTTGCTTGAGGAATCCCTCATGTGACAGAGGAACGAGATGATGGAAAACTTCACTCAGATCCTTCGACGACTACCAATGGCGGTGATCTAGTTTCGCTCAACCACTCTCTCCATCCCAAGCAACCTCCCATGGTGGAAGGAAAGAGAGATGACAGAGCATGAGATCCTTTCAAGACGTTTCTCAAGGAATCCCTCATGTGACAGAGGAATGAGATAATGGAAAACTTTGCTCAAATCCTTCGACGACTACTAATGGCGGTCGAGGCATCTTCGAAAAGAAACCATTCCGGAGGTGCGACACCCTCCAAGGTACAAGTCAATTTTGATATCCCCTTATTTGAAGGCCAAATAGATGTATATTCTCTAGAAAAATGGTTGAATATGTTAGAAGGTTATTACTCTGTCCAAAAAAAAATTAAGAGTGAAAATATTGCCTTTGTGCTCCTTAACTCCCTTCCCATGTCATAACTTGGTGGAGAGGTTTTGGAGAGTTACATCACGGATGAATCTACGTCATTTGGGAGAGAACCCACTTGGTCAGCCTTTGTATATTCCCTTAAAGAGGATTTATACCCTATCAAAAACTATGATGACTAGTACATGAGATGGGTTACTTTGCATCAGAAAAGAGACCATAGGTGTCGAAGTACACTAACATCTTTCATACCTTGCGCTCAAAGTCGGGTATCAAGGACTTCGAGAAACACCTAGTTTTGAATTATCGCAGTGGTATGCACAGGTACATTCAAACAAAGATATATTTCTTGGACATCTCCTCACTAGGAGCTGCTTATCGATATGTAGTCAAAATTGAGCAGAAATTCAAGTAGTGGAGTAAGCAGGAGTTCAGGTTTGCAAATATGCCACAACAGAAGCATGGAAAAGACAACCCTAACTCACAGAAGGAAGGACAAAGCAAGGAGAGTCAATTTCAAGAAAATTATTCCAAGAAAATGGCTAAGAAGGGTGATGGGAAGTATAAGAAAGACACTAGAAAGTGGTGTGAGTTCCACAAAATCCCCTAGCACAACACCGATGAATGTCGCTTGAAACAGTCATTGGTGGTCGAGCTCAAAGAAAAATAATCAAAACCTAACTCGGACTATGATTCAGAGAAAAATAAAGGGAAACAGATCTTCGATGCAAAACCCTACTACTATTATCGTGGCCACAATAATACAAGCATAAGAACTAGAGGAGCCTGAGAAGGGGGAGTGCCTCTTCCACTCACAAATGTAGGTAAAGGGGACAGCATTGCATTTCATTGTTGACAGTGGGATTCAAAAGAGTATGATCTCAACTAAGGTTGTCCAAATATTGAAGATACCAACGATTCCACACCCCCAACCATACAACATCGGATGGTTGAGCCAAGGATGAGACATCTGCATCATCCAACATTGTTACATGTCCTACGACATCAAGCCCTTCAAGGATGAGGTATAGTGTGATGTTTCCCCACTTGAAGTCTGTGATGTTCTTTAAGGACAACCATATATGTGGAAACATCATTCTATCTATGAGTCTCAGCCCTAGAGTGTCATTTTTACTTTGGGAGGTCAGCTCTACAGGGTATTAGAGGTAGTTCCAACTACTACCACTCCATTAATCTTAGCAAAATAGTGCCGCAAAGTAATCTCTCATACCACAAAGTTTTCCCTCTTCACGATCTAATCAAAAGGTGAACAGAAGGTCACTGCGACCATTACAGCCTCGGCCCAATACCTTTTTATCCTGTCATGCTCCATATTATTATTATTTTATAAATAAATAATAATAATAATAAAAGGAATATAATAATACTCCCAAATTAGGTCATATTAAGTATTTATATGAATAAATAATAATAAAGTATATAATAAGTATCCTAAAGGGGGTCATCATAAGTACTTTTGTATGGATATTTGGGTGATTAAAGAAAAGGGTAAGCTAAGTAACAACAAATTATGGAGAAACCCTAAAAATATAATAAATAATTAAATAAAGGATCCTAGGGGATTTAGTACTTTACCACATATGGACTCTATATAAAGAGGAAAAAGAAGAAAATAAGATCTCTTCTTGGCTGAGAACAAGGATAAAGAATGGTTGAATGGGTAGGCTCGAGGGTGACTTGCTACTGAATATTAGAGTAGCAAAGTCTATGGTTGAGTGGAGAGTTGTCCCCCCACTTTGTGTTACATTTTTCTAGGTCAAGGATCAAGGTATGGATATGTTTATGAAGTCATTGAGTTATGGGTAAGTTGGGTTCTTCAACACAGGTAAGTTCCTCACCTCTTCTATGAGTTGATTAAATTTCATTAGGGTTTTCTAAATTACAAATGAATGGTTATTTAATTGGGTAGTTTATGGATTTATATTTGTTAGAATTTTGGGACATTAAACATGGTATCAGAGCGTAGGTTTCAATGCTCAAGACCTATGGACCTACCTAAATAGGACATATTGGTTGTAGATATGATAATAAATTGGTTATATATCTAATAGTAATGGAAAAGAATTGTAGATATGACAATTGTAGGTCTAAAAATATAAATCTACAATAAAATTGAAAGTCTATGTGGAAGAATCCATCTTATAATCAAGGAAGATATAGATCTAGATATGGATCTAGTGCCTCCATGAAGATCTGATTTGCCATAACAAGTCTAGCCAATAGTGTGATTTGTGAATGTGTCAATCTTCATTTTTGTTTATTGGTAGAACTACTTTTAGTGGTGGTTAAGAGGTCGATGTTGATGTTTGGACAACATCGGGAAGACATTCTTCCATATATATATATATATATATATATATATATATATATGACATGATAATTATAATACAAAGTATAAATATATATAATAAATAAGTAGTTATTTGTTATTCAAGGGATGCATCCTTTCATGGATGGTCACCATATGTTCTCTATATATGGAACACTCATCATTGTAATAATATATTCATATATAATATTATCTCATATGAAAAATCAATATGGTATCAGAGCAGGACTAGGCTTGACTCCTTCACGAGAGGGCCCGGGAAAATGAGAGAGATAGCTTGAGTCTTGTGTGAATATTTTTATCTCATATACAAATTTAACACATTGTGGAATTATCAGAGAACTTGTGGAATATGATCGAGAGAATCGATAATTACGATCATAAATCATTGGTGGTACAGTGGATCTGGATTTGCAAAAGGATTGAGTATTCAAATTCCATGATGGCTATCAGATTGTTGTATCAATTTTGGACTCAGATTCAGAAATACAATCGATACGAAGCCTGGATTTGTTAATGTTGGGATTCTCATAGTCTTTTCTAGATCTTGTTGCATATGAAGGTGCAATCTTGAGGGTGATCGGCTTACTAAAATCTAGATTGACCATTGTGCTCGAGAAGGCCATAGAGGGGCTTTATATGCTCTCCATGCTCGAGGAAAATGAGGTGATAATAGCTTCCAATCACATCACCATTCAAAGGCTCATTGCACTTGTTGAAGATCCTTTTTCATGGAGTGTTAGAGAAAATGTATTTAAGGTCATGGAGAGTCTATCATTCAACCCGATTAACAGAGAGAGAATACTAAAGGAGCACAGATCAGTGGAGAAAGTTGCAGTGTTTCTCTTCCATGAATCATTTGTTGCACATTCCAGTGCTTCGAGTCTGCTTTGGAATATGTTGAAATCATGAGTCTTTCCTATAATGGGTGAAGTAGGAAGACGATTGCTTCCATAGCTTGCACGTTTGAAAGATTGATCAAGCTTCTGGACTTGGAGTTGACTTTAGTCCATGAATTCATAGAGATGGAACGTGATTGTATGCTTGCAAATGAGGCGATTGTCAATCTATTGGAAAGATTGTTCTATTTGAGTAACTTCTCCAATATGCATATGTGCGGACAGTGTCACATGCATGCAATAGTGGTCCTAAGGGATGG